>CAWUDS030000947.1:0-50949 GCA_963859935.3 Lathyrus sativus | reverse complement strand
AACTTCAAGGTGATCCGGCCATCGGGGTCGATACCTGATTGTTTAATAGATGTTTGACAGTGAGGTCAGATGTTATTCTTAACTAAGGGTTGAGACGGCCTTCGAGTTTGATGCCTGTTTATTTAACAGATGCCTGACGGCGAGGTCAAATGTTCTTCTCAACTTCGGGTTGAGCCGGCCTTCGGGTTCCACACCTTATTTCTTAACAAATGCCTGACAGCGAGGTCAGGTGTTCTTCTCAACTTTGGGTTGAGCCGACCTTTGGGTTCGATGCCTGTTTGTTTAACAGATGCCTAGCGGCTAGGTCATATGTTCTTCCAACTTCGTGTTGTACCGGCCTTCAAGTTTGATGCCTGTTTATTTAACTAATGCCTGATGGGGAGGTCAGATGTTCCTCTCAACTTCAAGTTGAGCCAGCCTTCAGGTTCGATGCCTGTTTGTTTAACAGATGTTTGACGAAGAGGTCCGATGTTCTTTTCAATTAAGGATTGAGACGGCCTTCGGGTTCGATGCCTGTTTGTTTAACAGATGCCTGACGGCGAGATCAAATGTTCTTCTGAACTTCGGGTTGATCCGGCCTTCGGGTTCGATGCCTGTTTTTTTAAAAGATGCCTGACGGCGAGGTCTAATGTTCTTATCAACTTTGGGTTGATCCGCCCTTCGGGTTCGATGTCTGTTTGTTTAACAGATGCCTGACGACAAGGTCAGATGTTCTTCTCAACTTGGTGTTGTGCCAGAGTTCGGGTTCGATGCCTGTTTGTTTAACAGATGCCTGATGGGGGCTCAAATGTTCCTCTCAACTTCGTGTTGAGCCGACCCTTGGGATCGATGCCTGTTTGTTTTACTGATGTTTGATTCTGGGTCAAATATTCTTCTCAACTAAGGGTTGAGACGGCCTTTGGGTTTGATGCCTGTTTGTTTAACAGATGCCTGACGATGAGGTGAGATGTTCTTCTTAACTTCGGGTTGAGCCGGCCTTCGGGTTCGACGCCTGTTATTTTAACAAATGCCTGACGGCGAGGTCAAATGTTCTTCTCAACTTCGGGTTGAGCTGGCCTTCGGGTTCGATGCCTTTTTTTTTACCAGATGCCCGACAGCGAGGACTGTTGTTCTTCTCAATTTCGGGTTGAGCCGCCCTTCGGGTTTGATGCCTGTTTGTTTAACAGATGCGTGACGATAAGGTCGGATGTTCTTCTCAACTTCGAGTTGAGCCGGCCTTTGGATTTGATGCCTGTTTGTTTAACAGATGCCTAACAGTGAAGTCAAATGTTCCTCTCAACTTCATGTTGAGCCGACCTTCGGGTTCGATGCCTGTTTGTTTAACAGATGCCTGACGGCGAGGTCATAAGTTCTTCTCAAATTCGTGTTGTCCTGGCCTTCGGGTTCGATGCCTGTTTGTTTAACTAATGCCTGATGGGGAGGTCAGATGTTCCTCTCAACTTCAAGGTGATTCGGCCATCGGGTTCGATACCTGATTGTTTAACAGATGTTTGACAGTGAGGTCAGATGTTATTCTTAACTAAGGGTTGAGACGGCCTTCGAGTTTGATGCCTGTTTATTTAACAGATGCCTGACGGGGAGGTCAGATGTTCTTCTCAACTTCGGGTTGAGCCGGCCCTCGGGTTCCACACCTTATTTCTTAACAAATGCCTGACGATGAGGTCAGATGTTCTTCTCAACTTCGGGTTGAGCTGACCTTTGGGTTCGATGCCTATTTGTTTAACAGATGCTTAGCGGCTAGGTCAGATGTTCTTCTCAACTTTGGGTTGAGCCAGTCTTCGGGTTCGATTCCTGTTTGTTTAACTAAAGCCGGAAAGCGAGGTCAGATGTTCTTCTCAACTTCGGGTTGAGTCGGCCATCAAATTCGATGCCTGTTTGTTTAACATATGCCTGACAATGAGGTCAGATGTTCTTCTCAACTTCGTGTTGTGGCGGCCTTCAAGTTCGATTCCTGTTTCTTTAACTAATGCCTAATGGGGAGGTTAGATGTTCCTCTCAACTTCAAGTTGAGCCGGCCTTCGATTCAATGCCTGTTTGTTTAACAGATGTTTGACAACGAGGTCAGATGTTCTTCTCAATTAAGGATTGAGACAGCCTTCAGGTTCGATGCCTGTTTGTTTAACAGATGCCTGACAGCGAGATCAAATGTTTTTCTGAACTTCGGGTTGATCCGGCCTTCGGGTTCGATGCCTGTTTTTTTAACAGATGCCTGACGGCGAGGTCTAATGTTCTTATCAACTTTGGGTTGAGCCGCCCTTCGAGTTTAATGTCTGTTTGCTTAACAGATGCCTGACGGCAAGGTCAGATGTTCTTCTTAACATGGTGTTGTGCCAGAGTTCGGGTTCGATGCCTGTTTGTTTAACAGATGCCTGATGGGGGCTCAGATGTTCCTCTCAACTTCGTGTTGAGCCGGCCTTTGGGTTCGATTCCTGTTTGTTTAACTGATGTTTGATTCTAGGTCAAATATTCTTCTCAACTAACGGTTGAGTCGGCCTTCGGGTTCGATGCCAGTTTTTTTACCAGATTTTTGACAGCGAGGTCTAATGTTCTTATAAACTTCGGGTTGAGCCGCCCTTCGGGTTTGATGCCTGTTTGTTTAACAGATGCGTGACGGTGAGGTCAGATGTTCTTCTCAACTTCGGGTTGAGCCGGCCTTTGGATTTGATGCTTGTTTGTTTAACAGATGCTTGACCGTGAAGTCAAATGTTCCTCTCAACTTCATGTTGAGCCGACCTTTGGGTTCGATGCCTGTTTGTTTAACATATGCCTGACAGCAAGGTCAGATGTTCCTCTCAGCTTCATGTTGAGCCGGACTTCGGGTTCGATGCCTGTTTTGTTTAACAGATGCCTGACGGCGAGGTCAGATGTTCTTCTCAACTTCGTGTAGTTCCGGCCTTCGGGTTCGATGCCTGTTTGTTTAACTAATGCCTGATGTGGAGGTTAGATGTTCCTCTCAACTTCAAGGTGAGCCGGCCATCGGGTTCGATACCTGATTGTTTAACAGATGTTTGATGGCGAGGTCAGATGTTATTCTCAACTAAGGGTTGAGACGGCCTTCGGGTTTGATGTCTGTTTATTTAACAGATGCCTGACGGCGAGGTCAGATGTTTTTCTCAGCTTTGGGTTGAGCCGGCCTTCGGGATCCACACCTTTTTATTTAACAAGTGCCTGACGGCGAGGTCAGATGTTCTTCTCAACTTCGGGTTGAGCCGATCTTCTGGTTCGATGCCTGTTTGTTTAACAGATGCCTGATGGGGGATCATATGTTCCTCTAAACTTCGTGTTGAGCTGGCCTTTGGGTTCGATGTCTGTTTGTTTAACAGATGTTTGACGGCGAGGTCAAATAATATTCTCAACTAAGGGTTCAGACAGCTTTGGGTTTGATGCCTGTTTGTTTAACAGATGCCTGACGATGAGGTCAGATGTTCTTCTCAACTTCGCGTTGAGCCAGCCTTCGGGTTCGATGCCTGTTATTTTAACGTATGCCTGACGGTGAGGTCAAATGTTCTTCGCAACTTCGGGTTGAGCCAGCCTTCGGGTTCGATGCCTGTTTTTTTACGAGATGCCTGGCGGCGAGGTCTAATGTTCTTATCAACTTCGGGTTGAGCCGCCCTTCGGGTTTGATGCCTGTTTGTTTACATGATCCGTGACGGTGAGGTCAGATGTTCTTCTCAACTTCGGGTTGAGCCGACCTTCGGATTTGATGCCTGTTTGTTTAACAGATGCTTGACAGTGAAGTCAAATGTTCCTCTCAACTTCATGTTGAGCCAACCTTCGGGTTCGATTCCTGTTTGTTTAACAGATTCCTGACGGCGAGGTTAGATGTTCCTCTCAGCTTCGTGTTGAGCCGGCCTTCGGATTCGATGCCTGACAGCGAGGTCAGATGTTCTTCTCAACTTTGTGTAGTTCCGGCCTTCGGGTTCGATGCCTGTTTGTTTAACTAATGCCTGATGGGGAGGTCAGATGTTCCTCTCAAATTTAAGGTGAGACGGCCATCGGGTTCGATACCTGATTGTTTAACAGATGTTTGACGGCGAGGTCAGATGTTATTCTCAACTAAGGGTTGAGACAGCTTTCGGGTTTGATGCCTGTTTATTTAACAGATGCCTTACAGCGAGGTCATATGTTCTTCTCAACTTCGGGTTGAGCCGGCCTTCGGGTTCCACACCTTTTTATTTAACAGATGCATGACGGCGAGGTCAGATGTTCTTCTCAACTTCGGGTTGAGCCGACCTTTGGGTTCAATGCCTGTTTGTTTAACAGATGCCTGGCGGCTAGGTCAGATGTTCTTCTCAACTTCGAGTTGAGCCGGTCTTCGGGTTCGATTCCTGTTTGTTTAGTTAAAGCCTGAAAGCGAGGTCAAATGTTCTTCTCAACTTCGGGTTTAGTCGGCCATCAAATTCGATGCCTGTTTGTTTAACATATGCCTGACAGCGAGGTCAGATGTTCTTCTCAACTTCGTGTTGTGCCGGCCTCCAAGTTCGATGCCTGTTTATTTAACTAATGCCTGATGGGGAGGTCAGATGTTACTTTCAACTTCAAGTTGAGCCGGCCTTCGGGTTCAATGCCTATTTGTTTACCAAATGTTTGACGACGAGGTCAGATGTTCTTCTCAATTAAGGATTGAGACGGCCTTCGGGTTCGATGCCTGTTTGTTTAACAGATGCCTGAAGGCGAGGTCAAATGTTCTTTTGAATTTCGGGTTGATCCGGCCTTCGGGTTCGATGCCTGTTTTTTTACCAGATGCCTGACGGCAAGGTGTAATGTTCTTATCAACTTCGGGTTGAACCGCCCTTCGGGTTTGATGCCTGTTTGTTTAACAGATGCTTGACAGTGAAGTCAAATGTTCTTCTCAACTTCATGTTAAGCCGACCTTCGGGTTCGATGCCTGTTTGTTTAACAGATGCATGACGGCGAGGCCAGATGTTCCTGTCAGCTTCATGTTGAGCCGGCCTTCGAGTTCGATGCCTGTATGTTTAACAGATGCCTGACGGCGGCGAGGTCAGATGTTCTTCTTGATTTCGTGTAGTTCTGGCCTTCGGGTTTGATGCCTGTTTCTTTAACTAATTCCTGATGGCGGGGTCAGATGTTCTTCTCAACTTTGGGTTGAGCCGGCCTTCGGGTTCCACACCTTTTTGTTTAACAGATGTCTGACGGCGAGGTCAGATGTTCTTCTCAACTTCGGGTTGAGTCGCCCTTCGGGTTCAATGCCTGTTTGTTTAACAGATGCCTGACGGTAAGGTCAGATGTTCCTCTCAACTTCGTGTTGAGCCAGCCTTTGGGTTCGATGCCTGTTTGTTTAACAATTGTTTGACAGCAAGGTCAAATATTCTTCTCAACTATGGGTTGAGACGGCTTTGGGTTTGATGCTTGTTTGTTTAACAGATGCCTGACAATGCGGTCAGATATTCTTCTCAACTTCGGGTTGAGTCGGCCTTCGGGTTCGATGCCTGTTATTTTTAACAGATGCCTGACGGCGAGGTAAAATGTTCTTCTCAACTTCGGGTTGAGCCGGCCATCGGGTTCGATGCCTGTTTGTTTAAAAGATGCCTGACGGCGAGGTCAGATATTCCTCTCAGCTTCGTGTTGAGCCGGCCTTCAGATTCGATGCCTGTTTATTTAACAGATGCCTGACAGCAAGGTCAGATGTTCTTCTCAACTTCGTGTAGTTCCGGCCTTCAGGTTCGATGCCTATTTGTTTAATTAATGCCTGATGGGGAGGTCAGATGTTCCTCTCAACTTCACGGTGAGCCGGCCATCGGGTTCTATACCTGGTTGTTTAACAGATGTTTGACGGCGAGGTCAGATGTTATTCTCAACTAAGGGTTGAGACGACCTTCGAGTTTGATGCCTGTTTATTTAACAGATGCCTGACGACGAGGTCAGATGTTCTTCTCAACTTCGGGTTGAGCCGGCCTTCGGGTTCCACGCCTTTTTATTTAACAGATGCCTGACGGCGAGGTCAGATGTTCTTCTCAACTTCGGGTTGAGCCGACCTTTGGGTTCGATGCCTGTTTGTTTGACAGATGCCTGGCGGCTAGGTCAGGTGTGCTTCTCAACTTCGGGTTGAGCCGGTCTTCGGGTTCGATTACTGTTTTTTTAACTAAAGCCTGAAAGCGAGGTCAGATGTTCTTCTCAACTTCAGGTTGAGTCGACCATCAAATTCGATGCCTGTTTGTTTAACATATGCCTGACAGCGAGGTCAGATGTTCTTCTCAACTTCGTGTTGTGTCGACCTTCAAGTTCGATGCCTGTTTGTTTAACTAATGCCTGATGGGGAGGTCAGATGTTCCTCTCAACTTCAAGTTGAGCCGGCCTTCGGGTTCGATGTCTATTTTTTTAACAGATGTTTGACGACGAGGTCAGATGTTCTTCTCAATTAAGGATTGAGACGGCCTTCGGGTTTGATGCCTGTTTGTTTAACAGATGCCTGACGGCGAGGTCAAATGTTCTTCTGAACTTCGGGTTGACCCATCCTTCGGGTTCGATGCCTGTTTTTTTACCGGATGCCTGAAGGCGAGGTCTAATGTTCTTATCAACTTCGGGTTGAGCCGCCCTTCGGGTTTGATGCCTGTTTGTTTAACAGATGCGTAACGGTGAGGTCAGATGTTCTTCTCAACTTCGGGTTGAGCCGGCCTTCGGATTTGATGCTTGTTTGTTTAACAGTTGCTTGACAGTGAAGTCAAATGTTCCTCTCAACTTCATGTTTAGCCTACCTTCGGGTTCGATGCCTGTTTGTTGAACAGATGCCTGACGGGGAGGTCAGATGTTCCTGTCAGCTTCGTGTTTAGCCGGCCTTCGGGTTCGATGCCTGTTTGTTTAACAGATGCCTGACGACGAGGTCAGATGTTCTTCTCGACTTCGTGTAATTCCGGTCTTCGGGTTCGATGCCTGTTTGTTTAACTAATGCCTGATGGGGAGGTTAGATGTTCCTCTCAACTTCAAGGTCAGCCGGCCATCGGGTTCGATACCTAATTGTTTAATAGATATTTGACGGCGAGGTCAGATGTTATTCTCAACTAAGGGTTGAGACAGCCTTCGGGTTTGATGCCAGTTTATTTAACAGATGCCTGACGGCGAGATTAGATTTTCTTCTCAACTTCGGTTTGAACCGGCCTTCGGGTTCCACACCTTTTTGTTTAACAGATGCCTGACGGCGAGGTCAAATGTGCTTCTCAACTTCGGGTTGAGCCGACCTTTGGGTTCAATGCCTGTTTGTTTAACAGATGCCTGGCGGCTATGTCAGATGTTCTTCTCAACTTCGGGTTGAGCCGGTCTTCGGGTTCGATTACTGTTTTTTTAACTAAAGCCTGAAATAGAGGTCAGATATTCTTCTCAACTACGGGTTGAGTCGACCATCAAATTCGATGCCTGTTTGTTTAACATATGCCTGACAGCGAGGTCAGATGTTCTTCTCAACTTCGTGTTGTGCCGACCTTCAAGTTCGATGCCTGTTTGTTTAACTAATGCCTGATGGGGAGGTCAGATGTTCCTCTCAACTTCAAGTTGAGCCGGCCTTCGGGTTCGATGTCTATTTTTTTAACAGATGTTTGACGACGAGGTCAGATGTTCTTCTCAATTAAGGATTGAGACGGCCTTCGGGTTTGATGCATGTTTGTTTAACAGATGCCTGACGGCGAGGTCAAATGTTCTTCTGAACTTCGGGTTGACCCATCCTTCGGGTTCGATGCCTGTTTTTTTACCGGATGCCTGAAGGCGAGGTCTAATGTTCTTATCAACTTCGGGTTGAGCCGCCCTTCGGGTTTGATGCCTGTTTGTTTAACAGATGCGTAACGGTGAGGTCAGATGTTCTTCTCAACTTCGGGTTGAGCCGAACTTCGGATTTGATGCTTGTTTGTTTAACAGTTGCTTGACAGTGAAGTCAAATGTTCCTCTCAACTTCATGTTTAGCCGACCTTCGGGTTCGATGCCTGTTTGTTGAACAGATGCCTGACGGGGAGGTCAGATGTTCCTGTCAGCTTCGTGTTTAGCCGGCCTTCGGGTTCGATGCCTGTTTGTTTAACAGATGCCTGACGACGAGGTCAGATGTTCTTCTCGACTTCGTGTAGTTCCGGTCTTCGGGTTCGATGCCTGTTTGTTTAACTAATATGTGATGGGGAGGTTAGATGTTCCTCTTAACTTCAAGGTCAGCCGGCCATCGGGTTCGATACCTAATTGTTTAATAGATATTTGACGGAGAGGTCAGATGTTATTCTCAACTAAGGGTTGAGACAGCCTTCGGGTTTGATGCCAATTTATTTAACAGATGCCTGACGGCGAGATTAGATTTTCTTCTCAACTTCGGTTTGAACCGGCCTTCGGGTTCCACACCTTTTTGTTTAACAGATGCCTGACGGCGAGGTCAAATGTTCTTCTCAACTTCGGGTTGAGCCGACCTTTGGGTTCGATGCCTGTTTGTTTAACAGATGCCTGGCGGCTATGTCAGATGTTCTTCTCAACTTTGGGTTGAGCCGGTCTTCGGGTTCGTTTCCTGTTTGTTTAACTAAAGCCTGAAAGCGAGGTCAAATGTTCTTCTCAACTTCGGGTTGAGTCGGTCATCAAATTCGATGCCTATTTGTTTAACATATGCCTGACAGCGAGGTCAAATGTTCTTCTCAACTTCGTGTTGTGCCGGCCTTCAAGTTCGATGCCTGTTTATTTAACTAATGCATGATGGGGAGGTCAGATGTTCCTCTCAACTTCAAGTTGAGCCGGCCTTCAGGTTCGATGCCTATTTGTTTAACAGATGTTTGACGACGATGTCAGATGTTCTTCTCAATTAAGGAATAAGATGGCCTTCGGGTTCGATGCCTGTTTGTTTAACAGATGCCTGACGGCGAGGTCAAATGTTCTTCTGAACTTCGGGTTGAGCCGCTCTTCGGGTTCGATGCCTATTTGTTTAATAGATGTTTGACGACGAGGTCAGATGTTCTTCTCAATTAAGGATTGAGACGGCCTTCGGGTTCGATGCCTGTTTGTTTAACTGATGCCTGACGGCAAGGTCAAATGTTCTTCTGAACTTCGGATTGAGCCGCCCTTCAGGTTCGATGCCTGTTTTTTTAACAGATGCCTGACGGTGAAGTCTAATGTTCTTATCAACATCGGGTTGAGCCACCCTCCGGGTTCGATTTGTTTAACAGATGCCTGACGGCAAGGTCAAATGTTCTTCTCAACTTGGTGTTATGCCAGACTTCGGGTTCGATGCCTGTTTGTTTAACAGATGCCTGATCGGGGGTCACATGTTCCTCTTAACTTTGTGTTGAGCCGGCCTTCGGGTTCGATGCCTGTTTGTTTAACAGATGTTTGACGGCGAGGTTAAATATTCTTCTCAACTAAGGGTTGAGACGGCCTTTGGGTTTGATGCCTGTTTGTTTAACAGATGCCTGACAATGAGGTCAGATGTTCTTCTCAACTTCGGGTTGAGCTGACCTTCGGGTTCGATGCCTGTTTTTTACCAGATGCCTTACGGCGAGGTCTAATGTTCTTATCAACTTCGGGTTGAGCTACCCTTCGGGTTTGATGCCTGTTTGTTTAACAGATGCGTGATGGTGAGGTCAGATGTTCTTCTCAACTTCGGGTTGAGCCGGCCTTCGGATTTGATGCCTGTTTGTTTAACAGATGCTTGACAGTGAAGTCAAATGTTCCTCTTAACTTCATGTTGAGCCGACTTTCGGGTTTGATGCCTGTTTGTTTAACAGATGCCTGACGGCGAGGTCAGATGTTCCTCTCAGCTTCGTGTATAGCCGGCCTTCGGATTCGATGCTTGTTTGTTTAACAGATGCCTGACGGCGGGGTCAGATGTTCTTCTCAACTTGGTGTTGTTCCGGCCTTGGGGTTCGATGCCTTTTGTTTATCTAATGCCTGATGGGGAGGTCAGATGTTCCTCTCAACTTCAAGGTGAGCCGGCAATCGGGTTCGATACCTGATTGTTTAATAGATGTTTGACGGCGAGGTCAGATGTTATTCTCAACTAAGGGTTGAGAAGACCTTCGGGTTTGATGCATGTATGTTTAACAGATGCCTGACGATGTGGTCAGATTTTCTTCTCAACTTCAGGTTGAGCCGGCCTTCGAGTCCCATACCTTTTTGTTTAACAGATGCCTGACGGCAAGGTCAGATGTTCTTCTCAACTTCGGGTTGAGCCGACCTTTAAGTTCAATGCCTTTTTGTTTAACAAATGCCTGGCGGCTAGGTCAGATGTTCTTCTTAACTTCGGGTTGAGCCGGTCTTCTGGTTCAATTCCTGTTTGTTTAACTAAAGCCTGAAAGAGATTTTAGATGTTTTTCTCAACTTCGGGTTGAGTCGGCCATCAAATTCGATGCCTGTTTGTTTAACATATGCCTGACAGCGAGGTCAGATGTTCTTCTCAACTTCGTGTTGTGCCGGCCTTCAAGTTCGATGCCTGTTTATTTAACTAATGCCTGATGGGGAGGTCAGATGTTCCTCTCAACTTCAAGTTGAGCCGGCCTTCGGGTTCGATGCCTATTTGTTTAACAGATGTTTGACGACGATGTCAGATGTTCTTCTCAATTAAGGATTGAGACGGCCTTCGGGTTCGATGCTTGTTTGTTTAACAGATGCCTGACGGCGAGGTCAAATGTTCTTTCGAACTTTGGGTTGATCCGGCCTTCGGGTTCGATGCATGTTTTTTTAACAGATGCCTGACAGTGAAGTCTAATGTTCTTATCAAAATCGGGTTGAGCCACCCTTTGGGTTCGATGCCTATTTATTTAACAAATGCCTGACGGCAAGGTCAAATGTTCTTCTCAACTTGGTGATGTGCCAGAATTCGGGTTCGATGCTTGTTCGTTTAACAGATGCCTGATGGGGGGTCACATGTTCCTCTCAACTTCGTGTTGAGCCGGCCTTCGGGTTCGATGCCTGTCTGCTTAACAGATGTTTGACGACGAGGTCAAATATTCTTCTCAACTAAGGGTTAAGACGCCCTTCGGGTTTGATGCCTATTTGTTTAACAGATGCCTGACGATGAGGTCAGATGTTCTTCTCAACTTTGGGTTGAGCCGGCCTTCGGGTTCAATGCTTGTTATTTTAACAGATGCCTGACGGCGAGGTCAAATGTTCTTCTCAACTTCGGTTTGAGTCGGCCTTCGGGTTCGATGCCTGTTTTTTACCAGATGCCTGACGGAGAGGTCTAATGTTCTTATCAACTTCGGGTTGAGCCGCCCTTCGGGTTTGTTGCCTGTTTGTTTAACATATGCGTGACGGTGATGTCAGATGTTGTTCTCAACTTCGGGTTGAGCCGGCCTTCAGATTTGATGCTTGTTTGTTTAACAGATGCTTGACAGTGAACTCAAATGTTCCTCTTAACTTCATGTTGAGCCGACCTTCGGGTTCGATGCCTGTTTGTTTAACAGATGCCTGACGGCGAGGTCAGATGTTCCTCTCAGCTTCGGGTTGAGCCGGCCTTCGGATTCGATGCCTGTTTGTTTAACAGATGCCTGACGGCGAGGTCAGATGTTCTTCTCAACTTCTTGTTGTTGCGGCCTTCGGGTTCGATGCCTGTTTGTTTAACTAATGCCTGATGGGGAGGTCAGATGTTCCTCTCAACTTCAAGGTGAGCCGTCCATCGGGTTCGATACCTGATTGTTTAACAGATGTTTGACGGCGAGGTCAGATGTTATTCTCAACTAAGGGTTGAGAAGGCCTTCGGGTTTGATGCATGTTTGTTTAACAGATGCCTGACGATGTGGTCAGATGTTCTTCTCAACTTCGGGTTGAGCCGACCTTCGAGTCCCATACCTTTTTGTTTAACAGATGCCTGACGGCGAGGTCATATGTTCTTCTCAACTTCGGTTTGAGCCTACCTTTAAGTTCAATGCCTGTTTGTTTAACAGATGCCTGGCGGCTAGGTCAGATGTTCTTCTTAACTTCGGGTTGAGCCGGTCTTCTGGTTCGATTCCTGTTTGTTTAACTAAAGGCTGGAAGCGATTTTAGATGTTTTTCTCAACTTCGGGTTGAGTCGGCCATCAAATTCGATGCCTGTTTGTTTAACATATGCCTGACAGCGAGGTCAGATGTTCTTCTCAACTTCGTGTTGTGCCGGCCTTCAAGTTCGATGCCTGTTTATTTAACTAATGCCTGATGGGGAGGTCAGATGTTCCTCTCAACTTCAAGTTGAGCCGGCCTTCGGGTTCGATGCCTATTTGTTTAACAGATGTTTGACGACGATGTCAGATGTTCTTCTCAATTAAGGATTGAGACGGCCTTCGGGTTCGATGCTTGTTTGTTTAACAGATGCCTGACGGCGAGGTCAAATGTTCTTTCGAACTTTGGGTTGATCCGGCCTTCGGGTTCGATGCATGTTTTTTTAACAGATGCCTGACAGTGAAGTCTAATGTTCTTATCAAAATCGGGTTGAGCCACCCTTTGGGTTCGATGCCTATTTATTTAACAAATGCCTGACGGCAAGGTCAAATGTTCTTCTCAACTTGGTGATGTGCCAGAATTCGGGTTCGATGCTTGTTCGTTTAACAGATGCCTGATGGGGGGTCACATGTTCCTCTCAACTTCGTGTTGAGCCGGCCTTCGGGTTCGATGCCTGTCTGCTTAACAGATGTTTGACGACGAGGTCAAATATTCTTCTCAACTAAGGGTTAAGACGCCCTTCGGGTTTGATGCCTATTTGTTTAACAGATGCCTGACGATGAGGTCAGATGTTCTTCTCAACTTTGGGTTGAGCCGGCCTTCGGGTTCAATGCTTGTTATTTTAACAGATGCCTGACGGCGAGGTCAAATGTTCTTCTCAACTTCGGTTTGAGTCGGCCTTCGGGTTCGATGCCTGTTTTTTACCAGATGCCTGACGGAGAGGTCTAATGTTCTTATCAACTTCGGGTTGAGCCGCCCTTCGGGTTTGTTGCCTGTTTGTTTAACATATGCGTGACGGTGATGTCAGATGTTGTTCTCAACTTCGGGTTGAGCCGGCCTTCGGATTTGATGCTTGTTTGTTTAACAGATGCTTGACAGTGAACTCAAATGTTCCTCTTAACTTCATGTTGAGCCGACCTTCGGGTTCGATGCCTGTTTGTTTAACAGATGCCTGACGGCGAGGTCAGATGTTCCTCTCAGCTTCGGGTTGAGCCGGCCTTCGGATTCGATGCCTGTTTGTTTAACAGATGCCTGACGGCGAGGTCAGATGTTCTTCTCAACTTCTTGTTGTTGCGGCCTTCGGGTTCGATGCCTGTTTGTTTAACTAATGCCTGATGGGGAGGTCAGATGTTCCTCTCAACTTCAAGGTGAGCCGTCCATCGGGTTCGATACCTGATTGTTTAACAGATGTTTGACGGCGAGGTCAGATGTTATTCTCAACTAAGGGTTGAGAAGGCCTTCGGGTTTGATGCATGTTTGTTTAACAGATGCCTGACGATGTGGTCAGATGTTCTTCTCAACTTCGGGTTGAGCCGACCTTCGAGTCCCATACCTTTTTGTTTAACAGATGCCTGACGGCGAGGTCATATGTTCTTCTCAACTTCGGTTTGAGCCTACCTTTAAGTTCAATGCCTGTTTGTTTAACAGATGCCTGGCGGCTAGGTCAGATGTTCTTCTTAACTTCGGGTTGAGCTGGTCTTCTGGTTCGATTCCTGTTTGTTTAACTAAAGGCTGGAAGCGATTTTAGATGTTTTTCTCAACTTCGGGTTGAGTCGGCCATCAAATTCGATGCCTGTTTGTTTAACATATGCCTGACAGCGAGGTCAGATGTTCTTCTCAACTTCGTGTTGTGTCGGCCTTCAAGTTCGATGCCTGTTTATTTAACTAATGCCTGATGGGGAGGTCAGAAGTTCCTCTCAACTTCAAGTTGAGCCGGCCTTCGGGTTCGATGCCTATTTGTTTAACAGATGTTTGACGACGATGTCAGATGTTCTTCTCAATTAAGGATTGAGACGGCCTTCGGGTTCGATGCTTGTTTGTTTAACAGATGCCTGACGGCGAGGTCAAATGTTCTTTCGAACTTTGGGTTGATCCGGCCTTCGGGTTCGATGCCTGTTTTTTTAACAGATGCCTGTCGGTGAAGTCTAATGTTCTTATCAAAATCGGGTTGAGCCACCCTTTGGGTTCGATGCCTGTTTATTTAACAAATGCCTGACGGCAAGGTCAAATGTTCTTCTCAACTTGGTGATGTGCCAGAATTCGGGTTCGATGCTTGTTCGTTTAACAGATGCCTGATCGTGGGTCAGATGTTCCTCTCAACTTCGTGTTGAGCCGGCCTTCGGGTTCGATGCCTGTCTGCTTAACAGATGTTTGACGGCGAGGTCAAATATTCTTCTCAACTAAGGGTTAAGACGCCCTTCGGGTTTGATGCCTATTTGTTTAACAGATGCCTGACGATGAGGTCAGATGTTCTTCTCAACTTCGGGTTGAGCCGGCCTTCGGGTTCGATGCTTGTTATTTTAACAGATGCCTGACGGCGAGGTCAAATTTTCTTCTCAACTTCGGTTTGAGCCGGCCTTCGGGTTCGATGCCTGTTTTTTACCAGATGCCTGACGGAGAGGTCTAATGTTCTTATCAACTTCGGGTTGAGCCGCCCTTCGGGTTTGTTGCCTGTTTGTTTAACATATGCGTGACGGTGATGTCAGATGTTCTTCTCAACTTCGGGTTGAGCCGGCCTTCGGATTTGATGCTTGTTTGTTTAACAGATGCTTGACAGTGAACTCAAATGTTCCTCTTAACTTCATGTTGAGCCGACCTTCGGGTTCGATGCCTGTTTGTTTAACAGATGCCTGACGGCGAGGTCATGTTCCTCTCAGCTTCGGGTTGAGCCGGCCTTCGGATTCGATGCCTGTTTGTTTAACAGATGCCTGACGGCGAGGTCAGATGTTCTTCTCAACTTCGTGTTGTTGCGGCCTTCGGGTTCGATGCCTGTTTGTTTAACTAATGCTTGATGGGGAGGTCAGATGTTCCTCTCAACTTCAAGGTGAGCCGTCCATCGGGTTCGATACCTGATTGTTTAACAGATGTTTGACGGCGAGGTCAGATGTTATTCTCAACTAAGGGTTGAGAAGGCCTTTGGGTTTGATGCATGTTTGTTTAACAGATGCCTGACGATGTGGTCAGATGTTCTTCTCAACTTCGGGTTGAGCCGGCCTTCGGGTGCCATACCTTTTTGTTTAACAGATGCCTGACGGCGAGGTCAGATGTTCTTCTCAACTTCGGGTTGAGCCGACCTTTAAGTTCAATGCTTGTTTGTTTAACAAATGCCTGGCGGCTAGGTCAGATGTTCTTCTTAACTTCGGGTTGAGCCGGTCTACGGGTTCGATTCCTGTTTGTTTAACTAAAGCCTGAAAGCGATTTCAGATGTTTTTCTCAACTTCGGGTTGAGTCGGCCATCAAATTTGATGCCTGTTTGTTTAACATATGCCTGACAGCGAGGTCAGATGTTCTTCTCAACTTCGTCTTGTGCCGGCTGTTGCACCCTAAAATTTGCCCAACCTTACTCCCTTGGTTTATGTTTCATTATCATTAGCATTTGCATATAGAGTCATGTACATAGACTAATCATCTGCATAGCATAAGCATAGCAAGTCATTCAACAGGGGACCAATCATTATTCTCATCTCTAGAAGCCTATCAAGAGGTTATTATCCCAAGTCAATCTCATTCAAGTCATCAGGAAAGAATTTGAAAGCAAAGAGTTCAGCAGATCAAGCCTTGAGTCCATCCCCTAGCTGAGGGTATCTGAGGATCAACAAGAGGATTGTGAGCTGTGAAGTGAAGGCATGGAGAGTATCTAGACATTATGAGAGACTTAGAAAGTCATTTGGAGAAGGATACAAGTCATTGATGAGAGCACAAGAGCTATAGTTGAAGACAGTCAACTAGGGTTTCATCTGGGTCAACCCTAGGTCAACCCTAGGTCAATTGACTGATTTAAGGGGGCATTCAAGTCTAGTGGAGAGATGTGGGGTTCATCATTGGACATATAAAGAAGGATATGGAGATATGCCAAGGAGAATTCAAGAGAAATCAAGGAGAAGAGGAGTTTCTAAATTAGGGTTTCTGTGTAAAATCCCCTAGTTTAGGTCAAATTTCCAAGCAAGATAAGTCAAAATGCTAGCTTCAAATGGCTTATTGGCCAACATGAAACTTGTAGAGGATCTCAAGACCTTTAATTTTAGTGGTGGAAGACATCAAGGAGATTTATAGAACTCAAGTTATGGTCCTTGCAAGTTACAGGTCATCTGAGGTGTCTGAACTTTTGTCTGTGAAAGTGACTTGACTTCCAAGCTAGTTTTACCCCTCAAGGAGATTTCAAATGAATTCTTGGTCAACATAAGAATTGTTCCTCATTGTCTTAGCTTTCTAGAATGGTATAGCATGCCTTCATATGATGTGTGGAACTCAATTTATGGTCTTGGCAAGCAAAGGGTATTTTGGGCATTTGTGAATTACAGGTCATTTTAACCTATGTCCAAAACTCATACAAGGAGGCCTCAAATGGAAAAACTTACAACCTCAAACTTGATCCAAATGGGATTTTAAGTCTAGAAAGAAGGTCACAAATTATTGGAGAAGCTCATAACATGAAGTTGCATAATTGGTCAAAAGTTGAACTAAAATGGCTTATAATTTGAAGAAATTCAAGATGGAAAATGGTTTGGGAGATTTATGAGTCCAAATGGAGACTTCCAATATATGATTTTGAATGGAAAAGCAATTCTAAGAACAATGGTTCAAACACTTTTTTGAGTTTAGAAGGAAAAAAGAAAGTTATCCATGGTTACTTGCCTTTTAAGAAACATAACCAAAATGGATCAAAGTTGGAAGGCAAGGGAATGTGCAAGATGGATCTAGAATGTTCATATGAGTTCTATATATTCATGAAATGAGGATTGATCAAGGGTTGGCTTCATTTTCACCAAGAATTTCCAAAATCCTCTCATTCTTTCTCATTGTGTTTTCACTTCAATCTCACAAAACCTTCATCAATTTTCATCCACATCAATTCAATCTTATTCAATCTTCATCCTGGATCATAATTGAAGCAAAGATTTGGTGGTTAGAATCCATTTTCGAGCACTTTCTTCAAGAACATCAAAATCACAATCTCCATTGGACAACACAATTCAAGCCAGGAATCATCAAAGCATTGCATACAGAATCAATCCCTGAGTTAATTGATCAAGATCCAAGCCTTGGAAGCCTCAGATCCTCAATCTTCCATAGCTGTTTTCAAGCTTTTGCACCAGGTATGTTTTCATTCACACAGCTTGATCTAGTTGGTTTAGCATGTTGTTGTTAGTTTAGATATGATCTAGGTGGTTAGTAGAGTAATTAGGATGAATTTGAGGCTGAATAGAGACCATTGTTAGCAGGTGATAGAAACTGTTAGGGCTTGAAACTCTTAGGTTAGTGCATTAGAATCTTAGCTTGGTAGCGCAGGTTAGTTACCATTAGTTGTAGGTTAGATTAGTGTAAGTTTGATGGAGAATTGTGTTGATGCATCTCAGAGGATTTCCATGGTGACCAGATTTTGCCTCGATCGGGTTGAGAGTTGTGATGAATTTCAGAGTAATCTAAGACCATAGGATTGTAGAGGGAAGAATTCTGAGTAATTTTCATGTTTATAGCGCGTTGATTCATGGCCTGTAGAGTGAGAGCAGAGGAGTTGAAGCTTGCTCGTGCATGGAAGTTTCATGGTGAAACCCTAGTTTCTAACAGATGCAAGGAAGAAGACACAATCGTGTCCATTCATTTCGTGTAAGACCTTTGACTAAGAGGGAGATCCTATGGCTGTGATTTGATTCAGTTTTGGAGGGAAGTGAGTTGGCCAAAACGCACCGTTTCATTAATTGAAACGGGCGGGCCTCAGATTGTGTTGCTATCCCCACCCCCAGTGCATAGGCCCATTCCAATTTGAACATGATTCTGCTTCTATTCTCACCCCCCAGCGTCCTTTTTTATTTTTCACTAATTCTGAGTGTTGCTGGGCCTTAACTATTGTGCTATTCACACCCCTGTCTGTGTGGCCCATCCTGAATTGAACTAAGCGCGCCTACTAAATACACCCCTCTCCCATTTATTTCTTGCATTTTGTTTTTATTTCTCTTAATTTTTTATTCATTTCATAAATTCATAATAAATTCATAAAAAATCATTTTCACTTCATTCTTTTTACATCATTTTCATTAAAATGTCTAGAATATTATAGGAAAATAAAATTGCATTTTTATTTTTATTTCATATTTTTTCCATATTTTCTAAATAAATGTCATTTTAAATAGATTCATTTCATGCATGATTTTAATAATTTTTGTTCTATTACATGCTTTAATATTTTTGTTCATTCTTTTTAGGGTGTTTAGATTGGATGTTGAACTTGTAGAAACAATTTAATTCCCATTTTTAGAGAGTAATTTTAGGTGATTAAAATAGGTTTGAACATCATGAACAAAACTAGGGTTTTAGGTGATGACTTAGGAGTTTGATTTCATTTCCCTTAGGACTTAGGGTTTGAATAGATTAGTTATGGGACTATAGGGGCTATGGGTAGCTATTAGATCCCTTAGAAAAGGTTAGGATTCCCCTACTGCTATTAATACTGTCTGTATATCTGATTGTCTGGAGTGGTGTGCCCTCTGGGGATTTATTGCTTGCTTGCTTGGGTATTTGGGATTGTCTGGGGACTTGGGAGAGCTGAAGACTTGAGGAGATGAAGACCATTGGAGATCCAGAGATTGAAGATCAACTGCCAGAGTTGAAGAAGAGGTTCTTGCTAGCAGATGCTGAGGAGACTAGGGTTTAGGAGCTAGGCAGAGCTCTAGGTTAGAAAGTTTGTTTCTCAAACATGGATTGCCTTGTCTGCATCCATTCTTCTCTGTGATTCAGAGTCTCTCTAAGACACTCACCCCCTTCCTTTGGAAGGCTTGGTGATGGTGTCTATGAGATAGAACTCTTGAGAGAAAATGTCTTTTGTGTTAGAAGCAGTCTGTTCACCACCCTTGGTAGTCAACTGATTGCTTAACACCCAATTCACTCTTGTGACTAATCCCTCATCCTGGAGGTTTGAGCTTGAAGAAAAGCCATTGCAGATGGAAGACTGATGATCAAAGCCCTTGCCTGAAGGCCATGAAGATGGAGACTGATGCTTGTTGAAGCCTGTAGCTGATTGGAGATTACTTGAAGCCAGATGTTGATTCAGAGCTGCTGATGCTGTTTTATTGCTGTATTTCATTTGCTGATGTATTGATTGGTTTTCCGGACTGTATTGTTTGCTGTCTACCCTGCTGGGTTGAAAGTGAAGCCTGTTCACTTTTGCCTATTTGTTTTCTAGGTTCGAGGTCGAGTGGGACTCCCTTGCCTCGCTTGTATTGCTGCATCCACGCATTTTACTGCTTTACTGTATATATCTGATATTGTTTCTGTTTTTGCCTATCCCGTAGGATCTCTGTTTCTCTCTGTGCAAGAGAGGAGCATGATAGACACTAGGTCTTAACCCATGCATGATAACATTAGGTTAGTTTGATTCCCTTCGCAACCGTAGGTTAGAGTTCTGTCTCTTTCTTTCTCAAAACAAACAGAAAAACACAATAAAATTTCAAACACAATAAAAGACACTTCTTTCGTAAAAGAATGTGAACTCATCAAGACGTCATTTTTTTGTCCGCCGGGACTGTTAATCAAGAAAACCTTTTTCAGAAGGAATAAAGCCAACCAAGACAGACTTGTGTCGTCCGTGGACCGAACTACGTTTGCTCTGATCTTTCATGCTGTATGAAAGTACGTAGGCATAGGATGCGATATCTTAGCGAGCAACCTTCCCCTCCTTTCCCGTAGGTAGGCGAACTACGTTGACTCTGATTTCTCGTTCCAGACGAGAATACGTAGGCATAAAGTGCGATGCTTTGCCGAGTCATTTTTTATTTTCATTTTATTTTCTTTTTAACCCTTGACCTTTAGTTTAGATAGAATAACAATCCATACCCGAAAACAAGCGTGGATCCCATCGAGTACGATGGACGTGAGGGGTGCTAATACCTTCCCCTTGCGTAACCGACTCCCGAATCCAGGTTTTGGTTGCGACGACCATACCTTTCCCGTGTTGTGCGAGGTTTACTCTGAGCGTTTCCTTTCCCTCCCGTGGGATAAATAACGCACGGTGGCGACTCTTCTGTTCAGCCGGCGCCGATTTTCGCAGTAGCGACAGCTGGCGACTCTGCTGGGGATCCAACGTCCCCTGGCTGCTAAGGACTGCGATGGTTCTTATGCATTTGGGATCCAACGTCCCTTGAGAGAGTCAATCCTAGCGCTTGTTTTCCCGTCGAGGATTTTGTATGGAGTTATTTTATATTTCTAACCTTGTATTTTCAGCTTTATATATTGATTATTATTGATGTATCTGGGGTGTGACGGGTGTTCTGATATTGAGAGATAAGCCGGACCTGGGCTTGAGTGCACCTAGAATTAGAGTAGAAATTAGTGGGCGCCCGCTTGCTTTGCTTGCTTTGGTGTCCCATGAAATCTACACTCAGACGAGGTTCCTCTGGTTGGCCTCCTGCCCCTTCCTTTGGTTGGCGTGGGTTGCTGGTTAGTTGGATTGTCGACTCTGGGGACCGATCATTTGGAAGTTGGCTAAGTGAGGCCTCTTCAGGAATTGATGATGCCACTCCTTCTGGGAATCGTATCATCAACCCTGAAAGTCTGTGACGCCGACGACCGCATAGGATGCCGTACCTTGTGCCAGTTATAGGGCCACCCACCTGTGAGGGGATTCAGGGTTATGCAGGTAACCAGACCTTCAGATACCGGTTATTTCTTGATCAGAGATCCTGGTTATTTATGGAGAGTTATGAGGTCTGTCAGAGACCGTTTGGAGAGTTATGAGGTCTGTCAGAGACCATTTGGAGATGTATTCTGAGGTCTGTCAGAGACCATTTGGAGATGTATTCTGAGGTCTGTCAGAGACCAGTTGGAGAGTTCCGAGGTCTGTCAGAGACCAATTAGAGATTTGATTTGAGGGTTGAGGTCTGTCAGAGACCAGTATTGGAGCTTTGTGTTAGGTCTATCTGAGACCAGGGTTTGATGACTTCCGGATGGTCTATCTGAGACCTTTCTTGATTGGGTTTAGGCTATTCAGCTACAGCTTTGGTCCCCGTTGCATGATACTTGCATTGCATTGCCTGCATATCCATTACCATTTGCATTTCACTAACGTGTGTCTGTGCTGCAGGTGCATTTGCATTTCCCTAGTTCTAGTGCCCACACTTCTGAGTGTTTGATCATGACTAGCTTAAGGAGAACGGTTGCTTACAAATTGCCTACGCCTGATATTGTTCCTTTACTGGGGTTGATCTCTCTTGCTGATGAGAGTGTTCGTAGGAGTTTCCGGATGAGCTATGGTAGACTACTGAGATTGGTGTGCAAACCTACAGAGGTAGAGTTAGATGGGCTGTATGCTTTGATGCAATTCTACGACCCTGCTTTGAGGTGCTTTACGTTCTCTGACTTTATTATGGGACCAACCCTGGAGGAATACGCTGAGTATGTTGAGCTGCCCGTGCAGAACCAGGTTCCATTCATTCATTATGACGCCAAGCCCAGGCCGGAGGATTTGGCAAAAGCCTTGCATGTTGATGCTTCTGAACTTGTGACTACTGTTTCCCGTGGAGTTCCAGGCTTCTC
This sequence comes from Lathyrus sativus, assembly GCA_963859935.3. Lineage (NCBI taxonomy): Eukaryota > Viridiplantae > Streptophyta > Magnoliopsida > Fabales > Fabaceae > Lathyrus > Lathyrus sativus. Next base: position 29,316 of record CAWUDS030000947.1, on the reverse strand, counting down.
ATTTCAGTTCTTAGTTGGTAAATCCCAGGAGTACGCCAAGAGCGGGTGTTGGGTTGCTTTCAATGCTGTGTTGGCTTTGTGCATTTATGGCATAGTATTGTTTCCCAACATACCGGATTTTGTGGACTTCGATGCTTTCTACTTGTTTGCCGCTGGTAATCCTGTACCTACTTTACTCGGAGATTTCTACCACTCACTGCATTATAAGAATGAGAAGGTAAGAGGGAAGAATGTTCACCTGTGTGTGCCCTTGTTGAGTATGTGGTTTGAGAGTCACCTTCCTAAGAGAGGATCTGTTGCAGAGACTACAGTCCCAGTTGGTTGGCCAGAGCGCCTGATGAGGCTATCGTCGGAAGACATGGTATGGTTTGATCGAGACCTGTTGGGATCCGAGCTCGTCTTCAGTTGTTCTGGGTACCCTAATGTGCCGCTGATAGGAAGAAAAGGGTGTATCAATTACAACCCTTCTCTATTCATTCGCCAGTTCGGATATGCACTGAAGAATCCACCTCAGGAGGAAGAAGTACAGGAATCTCTGTACTTCACAGGTGATTTGAAGGGAGAGTTATTAGCCAAGTTGCAACATGCCTGGACGCGTATTAACCGCAAGGGGAAACCACTGTTAGGTAAGAACGATTGCCAGACCTATGCACCTTATAGAGTTTGGATTCAGGAGAGAGCAAGTCAGTTGAAGATGCCATTTCCAGACGCACCAATTCTTGATCCTATTCCGGTAGCAGAGCCAACCACTGTTTCTCGGGAAGCCTACGAGCAAGTTGTGAAGGAAAAAGAAGCCTTGATGAAGATTAATGAAGGGTTAGAGCAAGAGTTAGCCCAAGTACGCAGCGAGAAGAACAAGGCCGTATATGCTTTCCAACAACAGATCGAGCTGGTAAACAGGTTAGGAGCTGAATTGACCGAGGAAAAGAAGAAGCGCGAACGTCTGGGGCAAGAGTTCAGAAGCTCCCATGACATGCTGGAAGCCAAAAAGAAGGCGCTCGACGCAGCACACCGAGAGATATCCTCTTGCAATAAGACTTGGAATGCTACTCTCACTAACAATAAGAAGAGGGAAGATAAGCTGAAGCAGCAAATTTCCGATCTCGAAGAGAAGCTGAAGTCTAGCATCAAGAAGTGTGAGGAGGAAGTAATGACCCGGTATAGTGTCCAGCATGCACTGAACAAGGCAATCAAGTCCAGAGATGAAGCAGTGTCTCAGAAGCGGAAGCTAGAAGATTGCTTCGGAGAAGCAACCTGGGAAGAAACTGCTGAAGACGTACGCCGTGTCCTTAAGAGGAGAAACCAGCTTGTTGAAGGGCTGCTTGATCGACCAAGCCACCCGGAGACCAAGAAGTTGATAGAGGAGTACCAGACTTTTGGGAGGATTTGATCATTTCATGTAGTATCTTGTATGCTTTATTTGCATAGTGCTGACCATCACCAGGATTGTTGGTTGAGGTCATGCCTTCTTTGTACTCTCAGTGATGTTGTACCCTGGGCTTATTGATTCTCTCCGCAATATATGAGGCTTTCTATGATTCAGCTCCGATATTCCTATTGTCAGCACTGTCACTGCACCGGCACCTTCGCACTAGAACTGGGGGAATGAAGTTCCCTAATGCACAGACACATTGCATTGCATTCATATCCATATTGCATTACAGGTAATCTTTGAATGGTGTCTTATCTCCTATTCTGTACCAGGTACTTAACAGGATTCCAGATCAACATCCGCACCGCTATTCTACACGTTCCAACTGTCGGAAAGTCATGGACCAGATGCAAAACGAGATGCAGGACGTGCGCGAGAAGCTCGCCCTCTTCATGCAGACCATGGAAGCTATAGCAAAAGGGCAAGAGAATTTGCAGGCCATGGTCCAGCCTCTGTTGGCTCGAAGCGCTGGTCATGGTAACGAAGATCATCAGTCTGTCCGGGTTGATACTGCTCATGGAGACGGCACTCCCACGCCAGTGGCTCCGCCCGTAATCAATATGACTGCTGCTAACGTCAACAACGCTACCGCTGCTGTGAATGGTAACGTCGGAGTTGGAAATGATGCTGCTGTCCATAATGCTGGGCTGGGTGATGTCAATGTGGGAGATAATCTCGGAGGCAATGGCTTTGTTAATACTGGATTCGGATTCAACGATCAGGGATTCGACAACACTGGCAAGTATGGCTTTAACGCTCAAGGCTTTGGGCAAGATGGTTATGGTATGGTCAATCAGGGTTACGGAGGCTTTGGAAACGGAAACGGTGCTGGATTTATGGCTTATGGTCCTACTGGAGGTGTTCAAGGGTACGGCAACAGAGGCCGAGGTCCGGGGATGAATCAGATCAGAGCTGGACGTAATAATGCGTACGATGGGTACGGGGCTGGAAACGGTATGTGGCAAGAGGATCAGCAGGAAGACGCCTTCTCCGGAGGAGGTTTTGAAGGACCGATGGATGATTCCCAAAAGATTAGAATGCTGGAAGAGCAAATGAAGGGAGTCCTAAATCAAAGTGCTGTGGGATTGGACATGGCAACAATGGGCTTGGTACCTGGCTTGAGGGTGCCAATTAAATTCAAAGCTCCTGCGTTCGATAAGTACAAAGGAGATACATGTCCAAAAGTGCATGTACGAGCTTATTACAGAAAGATGTCTGCATACTCCACTGATGAAAGAATGCTTATGCATTTCTTTCAGGATAGTCTGTCAGGCCCATCCCTAGAGTGGTACATGGGGTTGGAGCCAACTGATATCAAGACTTGGAAGCAATTGGCGGAGGCATTTGTAGCCCATTACAAATATAATAGTGACCTGGCACCCAATCGGGTCCAGTTGGCCGGGCTTTCGCAGAAGAAGGGGGAGAGTTTTAAAGAGTATGCGCAAAGGTGGCGCGATATGGCTGCCAGGGTCCGTCCTCCTGTAGAAGATAAAGAAATGAATGACATGTTTGTCGGTACATTCACCGGGCTGTTTCATGATATGCTGTTTCACACTTCTCTGGCCAGTTTTTCAGACCTGATTCTGATGGGGGAAAAGATTGAGCGTAATATTAAGCAAGGAAAGTTCCAAGTCGAGGAATCAACTGCATCTGGCAGTAATAGGAAAGCTTACGGTGGGCGCCGTCAGGGTGAGGCGAGCGCAGTATTTGGAGGCCGAGGCCGAGGCCGAGGCAGGGGACGAAATCAATATCGTCAGCAGCAGCAAGTGTCGAGTGTTACTATTCCCTATCAGCAGCAACCACTCCAGCAACAACAACCGGTTCAGCAGCAACCAATGCCACAGCAGCAGCAGCCTCAGCAGGGGGCACAGCAGGCTCAACGAAGATTCCAGGGTGGTAAACCGAGAAGAGTATTTGAGAAGCCTCCCTCAACCTATGCTGATTTATTGCAGACATTGTTGGGATTGAATCTAGTAGAGAAAAGAACCCTGGCACCGATCACGGGAACTCCCCCGTTCAGCTACGATGCAAATAGGCACTGTGAGTTTCATTCTGGGGCCCCGGGCCACGATATAGAAGGTTGTCATGCTTTTAAGCACGTTGTGCAGGATCTTTTAGACAACAAGACTATCAACTTCGGAACGGCGGGTCCGAATATAGTCCAAAAACCAATGCCTAATCATGGGGCGAACGCCGTGCTGATTGAGGAGGGTCTGAATCTTATTATGAATGTTGAAGATTTAAAGACGCCGCTGAGCGAAATAAAGAGCCGACTGTTGCAGGGAGGTGTTTACCCAGGATGTAATGAGTACTGCTTAGACTGTTGGACCCTAGCTGGGGGGTGTGAGGATTTGAAGAAAGGCATTCAGGCCTTAATTGATGATGGTATATTGCAGTTTGATAGAACAGCAACTGACGAGCCTGCAGGGGCAGTAGTGGATAATCAGAGTGATGTGGCCACAGTGACGATTCCTCGGAAGACGATCACTATTGCAGCACCAGCTCAGCGACCACCGATTACCATAACTAAAGCCGGGCCAATCCCGTATGAGAACACGAAAGCAGTCCCATGGTCATATGGGCTAGAGGTGTATTGTGACGGGATAAAGATTGATGTCAACAAGCAGCCTGTGGAGATTGTGGATAATGTTGTGGGTTCAGGAGGCATGACGAGGAGCGGCAGGATCTTTATATCTCCTGAAGTGGAGGCTGAAAGACTAGCAAAAGTAAAAGGGAAAGCGGTTGAGAATGTTCCGGTACAAGCAAGTGAAAAAGAAGCAGCATCGAAAGATGTGGAAGAATTCATGCGCTTAATTCGGAAAAGTGATTATAAAATTGTGGAGCATCTGCAGCAGACACCGTCCAAAATATCTATCTTGTCATTGCTGTTGTGTTCGGAAGCTCATAGAAACGCTTTGCTGAAAGTCCTGGACACTTCTTTTGTACCCCAGGATGTCTCCGTAAATCAGCTAGAAGGAGTATTGGCACATGTGAATGCTGGCCACAGTCTGGGCTTTACCGATTTTGACTTGACTCCGAAAGGGAGGGATCATAATATGGCATTACACGTATCTGTTGAGTGTAGGGGATCAGTCATGTCGCACGTATTGGTTGACACTGGATCGTCTTTGAATGTGCTGCCTAAGAAGGCGATGATGAAGCTGGATGTTCGAGGGATTTTGTGTACACCCAGTGATTTGGTAGTCAGAGCGTTTGACGGCACGCGGAGAACAGTCTTCGGATCGATTACCTTGCCTCTGCAAGTGGGGCCGGAAGTGTTTGCAACAGAGTTTTATATCATGGATATACAGCCTGCGTACAGCTGCTTGCTTGGAAGACCTTGGATTCACGGGGCAGGGGCAGTCACGTCTACCCTGCATCAGAAGTTAAAGTATATGGTCGGAGACAGCGTAGTCACCGTGTGCGGAGAAGAAGACATCCTGGTCAGCCATTTATCTTCGTTTAAATATGTGGAAGTCGACGGGGAGATCCACGAGACACCATGCCAGGCATTCGAAGGTTTGCGCATCAAGGGCAAGAGTCCCGGGCCGAGCAAAGTGCCAGAGATAGCTGTCTCATCGTATAAAGAAGCTCAAGCGCTAGTGGAAGCAGGAGAAGCCAAGGGCTGGGGTAAAGTGCTGGACATTCCGGTGAAGAAGGACCGGTTCGGACTGGGGTACCGACCGTCGTCATCAACTCCTTCCGTGGGGGCCCCCCATTTCAGAAAGTCAATCACCATCTCTGCCAGTGGAGTATGTCATGAAACTGTCAACGCTGCTTCAGAGTCTGATGAAGGGGACAGCGACTGTGATATGGATGCCTGGATTCAGCCAAGCACGCCAGGACAAGGACTGTGCAACTGGTCCATTCAGGAGCTTGTTCCTGTGACTTTTAAACAGTAATGCTTTGCTTTATTAATTGTTGAATAATCTGATGTCTTGCCCGGGGCATCAGGATTTGCTTAGGGCTGTGTTGTTATAAACATGGCGTGTTAATCATTAAATAAATGGCGTTTTTTCATGTGCAAATACCGTAATCTCTGTCTTTCCTGTTTTATATTTTTCAATAAAATGGCAACGTGGTTATTCGCTTTATACGCATTTTGAAGCACTTAACCATTCCTTTTGCAGGATAACATTTTCAGATGACATCCTTGAACCACCTATGACTCGTCCCGACTTTGAGCACCCGGTGTTCCATACCGAAGAAGAGGTTGTCGAAGATAGCGACGTTCCTGAAGAACTGTCTTGGTTAGTAAAGCAAGAGGAAAGAGCCATTCTGCCTCACGACGAGGTCATCGAAATTATCAATTTGGGGTCGGAAGGGGTTGAGAAAAACATTCGTATCGGAGCCGCATTGCAGAGTGATATCAAGCGGAGACTGGTTGAAATGCTCCAAGAGTATAGTGATGTATTCGCTTGGTCGTATGAGGATATGCCAGGGCTCGATACAGATATGGTTGTGCATCGCCTGCCACTGAAAGAAGATTGCCCGCCAGTCAAACAAAAGCTTCGCAGAACTCGACCAGATATGGCAATGAAGATCAAGGAGGAGGTTCAGAAACAGTGGGACGCTGGGTTCCTGGCTGTGACAAAGTATCCTTCATGGGTTGCCAACATCGTACCAGTGCCAAAGAAAGATGGCAAGGTTCGAATGTGCGTGGATTATAGAGATTTGAATAAAGCAAGCCCAAAAGACGATTTTCCACTTCCTCACATTGACGTGTTAGTTGATAATACCGCTCAATACTCTGTATTCTCCTTCATGGATGGCTTTTCAGGCTATAATCAGATTAAGATGGCGCCAGAGGATATGGAGAAGACTACTTTCATAACGCCTTGGGGAACATTTTGCTACAAAGTGATGCCCTTTGGTTTGAAAAATGCTGGGGCAACATATCAGCGTGCGATGACGACTCTTTTCCATGACATGATGCATAAAGAGATCGAAGTTTATGTTGACGATATGATTGCCAAATCCCAGACGGAGGAAGAGCATCTGGTGAATCTGTTGAAGTTGTTTAAAAGGCTTAGGAAGTTCAGGCTGAGGCTGAACCCTAACAAATGCACCTTCGGGGTGAGGTCGGGTAAACTGCTGGGGTTTATCGTAAGCGAAAGAGGAATAGAGGTCGATCCTGCTAAAATAAAAGCGATTCAAGAAATGCCTACGCCTAAAACAGAGAAAGAGGTGCGCGGGTTTTTGGGGAGATTGAACTACATTGCCCGGTTCATATCTCACCTAACGGCCACGTGCGAACCATTATTCAAGTTGCTAAAGAAAGATCAAGCTGTGACGTGGAACGAAAATTGTCAAAAGGCGTTCGACAAAATAAAGAAGTATTTGCAGGAACCTCCTATTTTGATACCCCCGGTGGCAGGGAGACCCTTGATAATGTATTTGACGGTTCTTGAGGGAAGCATGGGTTGTGTTCTCGGTCAACACGACGAGACGGGGAGAAAAGAGCATGCAATATATTACTTGAGTAAGAAATTTACAGACTGTGAATCTCGATATTCAATGCTGGAGAAAACTTGTTGCGCGCTAGCCTGGGCCGCCAAGCGCTTGAGGCAGTACATGCTGAATCATACAACCATGCTCATCTCGAAGATGGATCCAATCAAATATATATTCGAAAAGCAGGCGTTGTCAGGTAGAATTGCCCGTTGGCAGATGGTCTTGACTGAATATGACATTCAATACGTCTCGCAAAAGGCTATAAAGGGGAGTGTGCTGTCTGAGTATCTGGCGGAGCAGCCTATTGAAGAGTACCAATCGATGAGATTTGATTTTCCTGACGAGGATATCATGTACTTAAAGATGAAGGATTGTGAAGAGCCGTTACCAGACGAAGGACCAGAGTTGGGGTCCCAATGGAAGATGATATTTGATGGAGCTGTGAATGCTTACGGTAGCGGAATAGGGGCAATTATCACTACGCCGCACGGGTCGCACATCCCGTTTACTGCCCGATTGACCTTTGCTGTTACCAACAATGAGGCCGAATACGAAGCTTGTATAATGGGGCTTGAAGAAGCCATTGATTTGCGAATCAAACATCTAGACGTATACGGAGACTCATCTCTGGTGGTGAATCAGATCAAAGGGGAATGGGAGACACGTCAGCCCAATTTGATACATTACATGAATTATGCAAGGAGATTGTTGCCTTTCTTCGACAAGGTCGAATTGCATCACGTACCGCGGGCGGAAAATCAAATGGCTGACGCCCTTGCCACTTTGTCTTCCATGTACAAGGTCAACTTCTGGAACGAAGCTCCCCAAATCACTATCTCTCGGTTGGACAGACCAGCTTATGTATTTGCTATTGATGAAGCATCTGATGACAAACCGTGGTATTTCGATATCCTTAATTTCCTGAAGAATAAAGAGTATCCGGCTGGGGCATCCAGTCAAGATCAGAAGACTCTCAGGAGATTAGCGGGTAATTTCTATTTGAACCCGGATGGCATCTTATACAGAAGAAACCACGATTTGGTGTTGTTGCGTTGTGTAGACGAGAAAGAGGCAAAGCTTCTCATGGAGGAAATTCACGAAGGTGCCTTTGGTACGCATGCTGGTGGGCACGCTATGACGAGAAAGCTGCTGAGGGCAGGTTACTTTTGGCTGACGATGGAAACTGATTGTTTCAAGTTCGCGAGGAAGTGCCACAAGTGCCAAATCTATGCTGACAAGATACACGTGCCTCCGAGTCCTCTAAATGTGATGTCATCTCCATGGCCATTCTCGATGTGGGGAATCGATATGATTGGAAAGATTGAGCCGACGGCTTCTAATGGGCATCGGTTCATCCTAGTAGCAATCGATTATTTCACCAAGTGGGTGGAAGCGGCGTCTTACGCAAATGTAACGAAGCAGGTGGTGGCTAGATTCATCAAAAGAGATATTATTTGCCGATATGGGATTCCCGAGCGGATAATCACGGACAACGGTTCTAATCTGAACAACAAAATGATGAAGGAGCTCTGTCAGAATTTCAAGATCGAACATCACAACTCCTCCCCTTACCGACCCAAGATGAATGGCGCTGTTGAAGCGGCCAATAAGAATATCAAGAAGATCGTTCAGAAAATGGTAGTGACTTATAAGGATTGGCACGAGATGCTACCCTTCGCATTGCACGGTTATCGTACGACGGTACGCACATCAACCGGGGCAACTCCGTTCTCGTTGGTATACGGAATGGAAGCAGTACTACCATTAGAAGTTGAGATCCCTTCTCTGAGGGTATTGCGAGACGTTCAGCTGGACGAGGCAGAATGGGTAACGAATAGATTGAACCAACTGAGTTTGATGGATGAGAAGAGGCTAGCTTCTCTGGCATACGGTCGTTTATACCAAAGACGAATGAAGAAAGCGTACGACAAGAAGATACTTCCGCGAAGCTTTCAGACGGGCGACCTTGTGCTGAAAAGGATTCTCCCGCCGCAAGCGGATCACAGGGGCAAGTGGACCCCCAACTACGAAGGGCCATACGTTGTCAGTAAAGTCTTTTCAGGAGGAGCGTTGTTGTTGTCCACCATGGACGGAGAAGACTTTGCGTCACCTGTGAATTCGGACGCAGTTAAAAAATACTTTACTTAAAATAGACCCGCTGGACAGAAAAAAGAGAGTCCAGGCAAAAATGGGGCATCCTGGCGAACCAAAAACAGAATGAAAGGTTCGGGCAAAAATTAGGGATATATTGAAAAAATGTACACCCGCGAAGTTGAAAACCTACACTGGGCGACTTCGGCAAAAAGGGGTATCCCGGTGAACTGAAAACCCGTAAAGGGCGGTTCACGCAAAAGTTAGGGATTTGAAAAGCAAATGACTGCGGTCCGAATTTGATTACAATGAGCATCAATGCGGGAGAATATATTTGAGGAGTCAGTTATCGGATACAATCTCTTCAGAAGTGGGGATATCGGGAAAGCATTAGAGTCGGACGAGTCATGGGAGGATCAGTTCGTGGTGTTCATCTGCATCCCGTTGCCGACATGTGTACAAAATTTAATTTGTCAAAATATTCATGCTTCTTGTGCATACTTATGTATTTGCTTTGCGTAGCTTCCTCTTTTCAGGAGTTACATCCCGTGTACAAAAAACTCCGCCCATTCAGGGGCCTGATCAATAAAATATGTTATTCAGTACTCGATGCCTGTTCTTTACTGTTTTGTGCATGGTAAAACGCCTAAGTTTGATTGAAGCTAGCATGAGTATAACATCACTGGCCCTTGCCAACAATTGTTAAAGCTTTGGATTAACTGAGTGTAACGTCACTAACTTGAATTGATTTGATTGCATAGGCTTGTCGTGTCTTGTTTGTGCTGTTGCAGGTTTCATAATCATACGAAGAAGGTGATCAAAAGATTGCGATAGCGAAGGACTTGATCCCCACGCAGGTCATGCATGCTCTTCCTGGAAAAGGATAGAATTTCCCAGCTAGCCGTAGCTTATCCAAAGGACGTGCTCCAGAGAAGTTATTCGTCCTCAGCAGAGTGTGGCGATTCCAAGATCGTAAGGCTGTATTCAGACAGGTTCATCTTTCCCCGCAGGGTCGTGCACTCTCCCCCAGCGGAGTCAGTTAATTTTCCCCGAGAGAATCATCCCATCCCTAGCGGAATTCTCTTTGCAAGTGTTTTCATCCCTTCCAGTGGAACTCGAAGATCAAGACTCTCCAAAGCAGAGTTGATGGTGGGTCCTGTCATTTATTTTGTCGGAGATACTGTGTGATATCAGTTCACGTCCCAGCAGAAAGTCCGATCGTACTATGCACATCTGCTATTCCCCAGCAGGGGGTTACCTCAGCAAGGTGTTTGGTTGAAGTTCCTAATTTCCCAGCAGGGTCGACTTCACCCTTCCAGCATTTATTTTGCTGGAATAATTCTGTAGCATCTGGCTATCCCCGGCGGAGTCGGCGTCACCTTCCAGCATTTATTTTGCTGAAGCAGTTTCTGTACTCTAATAGTTCAGGCAAAGAGAGCTCTTGCTCAAATGAACAATCAAACACTCAAGATCTCGGCATGAGACATCCAATGATAATGTCAGTTTCGGCAGTATTCCCCCACAGAGTTAGCATGAAGAGGTTCTCTCTGTCTCTAACAGAGTCGTTTATGCAAATGTCTCTTATTTTCCCCGCAGAGTTACCAGGATAAGTTTCTCCTTATCCCCAAGCAGAGTTTGTTTGTCATCAACGGGTTCCATGAATCAGAATTTCAGAGGCCACCGCCGGTTATCAGAGCAGGCGTCCGTTAGTTTGGTTTCCGGACATCCCCAGTGGAGTCCGTCTCAAAGTCGCTGTCACGTCAGTGCTGAGAAGTTTGTGGGTTGGGATCAGTGGAGAACTAAGTCCTGACGTGGACAATTTACTCCTAGATTGACGGGATTTCTTCAGAAGTGGGCGTCCTAATGTGGACAGGTTTATTTCCCTGGATTGGTGAGGTGTGTTAGTCCTAGCATGGGCAGATTCGAGTTCTCGAAATTGGCGGAATGGGAGGTCATGACGTTGACAGAAGTGATTACTCTTTGTGTTGGTGTCCTGACATGGACAGATCAGACCAGCGTGAGAGTCCTCACGTGGACAAGTCTTATTTCCTCAGCGAGTCGAAGACGCCTGAGTCCTTACGTGGACAAATCAAGACGATATCAGTGTCCTGACGTGGACAAATCAAAGAAATTATTATTCCTAACGTGGAAAGATGGAGATTCCTTACGTGGAACGATGTAGTCCTAACGCGGACAAATCAAGAAAGGTGATTCCTGACGTGGAAAGAGTGAAGTCCTTACGTGGACAGATTACGATGGCATTCCTTACGTGGAAAAATGCAGTCCTGACGCGGACAAATCGGAAAGAAGTTGGTATTCCTTACGTGGAAAGATCAGAGTCCTTACGTGGACATATCAAGAGCATTCCCTACGTGGAAGAAAAATGGTTTCCTTACATGGAAAGACGCGTTTACTCCTTACGTGGAAAGATTAAGTCCTGACGCGGACATATCAAGATTGATTCCTGACGTGGAAAGATTGAGTCCTGACGCGGGCAGATCAAAGAAGTTATTCCTAACGTGGAAAAGAAGTGATTCCTTACGTGGAAGAAAAATGGTGATTCCTTACGTGGAAAGATTGGAGTCCTGACGCGGACATGTCAAGTGGTATTGGAGTCCTTACGTGGACAGATCGATATAGTTCTCCTTACGCGGAAAGAAGATTGCTTCCTGACGTGGAAAGATGAAAGGGTTAGTCCTGACGTGGACAGATACAGAAGAAATGATTTCTAACGTGGACAGGTGTTACTCCTAACGTGGAAGAATGTTATTCCTAGCGTGGACGATTCAGTTTATGGAAATGCAGACGAATTATCCCCAGCGGAGTTGCCGAGATTTTCCTGGGTTAACAGCAAGTGGAGTCCTAACGTGGACAGGTTTTAGTTGAGATTTCTTCGTATTGATGACAGACAGAGTCCTAACGTGGACAAGCAAGCAATCTGTTATGACAGAATCCTCTTCAGAACGATGAAGACAACCCCCAGGCACGGTCGCGCGAGATCAGTGGGTTGCTGTAACAGTCAGATTCAGCTGATGATTGTCGTTCCTCAAGCAGGAGCGCAATTTATTTCTGCGGTTGGCAAATTTCCGGTTTCACTAGTATTCAACCGTCTCGTACCGCGAATGTTTGAAGGCTCCGGGCTCTTCACCCAATCGGGTCCAAGTCGCTTGAATAGGGGCAGCTGTTGCACCCTAAAATTTGCCCAACCTTACTCCCTTGGTTTATGTTTCATTATCATTAGCATTTGCATATAGAGTCATGTACATAGACTAATCATCTGCATAGCATAAGCATAGCAAGTCATTCAACAGGGGACCAATCATTATTCTCATCTCTAGAAGCCTATCAAGAGGTTATTATCCCAAGTCAATCTCATTCAAGTCATCAGGAAAGAATTTGAAAGCAAAGAGTTCAGCAGATCAAGCCTTGAGTCCATCCCCTAGCTGAGGGTATCTGAGGATCAACAAGAGGATTGTGAGCTGTGAAGTGAAGGCATGGAGAGTATCTAGACATTATGAGAGACTTAGAAAGTCATTTGGAGAAGGAGACAAGTCATTGATGAGAGCACAAGAGCTATAGTTGAAGACAGTCAACTAGGGTTTCATCTGGGTCAACCCTAGGTCAACCCTAGGTCAATTGACTGATTTAAGGGGGCATTCAAGTCTAGTGGAGAGATGTGGGGTTCATCATTGGACATATAAAGAAGGATATGGAGATATGCCAAGGAGAATTCAAGAGAAATCAAGGAGAAGAGGAGTTTCTAAATTAGGGTTTCTGTGTAAAATCCCCTAGTTTAGGTCAAATTTCCAAGCAAGATAAGTCAAAATGCTAGCTTCAAATGGCTTATTGGCCAACATGAAACTTGTAGAGGATCTCAAGACCTTTAATTTGAGTGGTGGAAGACATCAAGGAGATTTATAGAACTCAAGTTATGGTCCTTGCAAGTTACAGGTCATCTGAGGTGTCTGAACTTTTGTCTGTGAAAGTGACTTGACTTCCAAGCTAGGTTTACCCCTCAAGGAGATTTCAAATGAATTCTTGGTCAACATAAGAATTGTTCCTCATTGTCTTAGATTTCTAGAATGGTATAGCATGCCTTCATATGATGTGTGGAACTCAATTTATGGTCTTGGCAAGCAAAGGGTATTTTGGGCATTTGTGAATTACAGGTCATTTTAACCTATGTCCAAAACTCATACAAGGAGGCCTCAAATGGAAAAACTTACAACCTCAAACTTGCTCCAAATGGGATTTTAAGTCTAGAAAGAAGGTCACAAATTATTGGAGAAGCTCATAACATGAAGTTGCATAATTGGTCAAAAGTTGAACTAAAATGGCTTATAATTTGAAGAAATTCAAGATGGAAAATGGTTTGGGAGATTTATGAGTCCAAATGGAGACTTCCAATATATGATTTTGAATGGAAAAGCAATTCTAAGAACAATGGTTCAAACACTTTTTTGAGTTTAGAAGGAAAAAAGAAAGTTATCCATGGTTACTTGCCTTTTAAGAAACATAACCAAAATGGATCAAAGTTGGAAGGCAAGGGAATGTGCAAGATGGATCTAGAATGTTCATATGAGTTCTATATATTCATGAAATGAGGATTGATCAAGGGTTGGCTTCATTTTCACCAAGAATTTCCAAAATCCTCTCATTCTTTCTCATTGTGTTTTCACTTCAATCTCATAAAACCTTCATCAATTTTCATCCACATCAATTCAATCTTATTCAATCATCATCCTGGATCATAATTGAAGCAAAGATTTGGTGGTTAGAATCCATTTTCGAGCACTTTCTTCAAGAACATCAAAATCACAATCTCCATTGGACAGCACAATTCAAGCCAGGAATCATCAAAGCATTGCATACCGAATCAATCCCTGAGTTAATTGATCAAGATCCAAGCCTTGGAAGCCTCAGATCCTCAATCTTCCATAGCTGTTTTCAAGCTTTTGCACCAGGTATGTTTTCATTCACACAGCTTGATCTAGTTGGTTTAGCATGTTGTTGTTAGTTTAGATATGATCTAGGTGGTTAGTAGAGTAATTAGGATGAATTTGAGGCTGAATAGAGACCATTGTTAGCAGGTGATAGAAACTGTTAGGGCTTGAAACTCTTAGGTTAGTGCATTAGAATCTTAGCTTGATAGCGCAGGTTAGTTACCATTAGTTGTAGGTTAGATTAGTGTAAGTTTGATGGAGAATTGTGTTGATGCATCTCAGAGGATTTCCATGGTGACCAGATTTTGCCTCGATCGGGTTGAGAGTTGTGATGAATTTCAGAGTAATCTAAGACCATAGGATTGTAGAGGGAAGAATTCTGAGTAATTTTCATGTTTATAGCGCGTTGATTCATGGCCTGTAGAGTGAGAGCAGAGGAGTTGAAGCTTGCTCGTGCATGGAAGTTTCATGGTGAAACCCTAGTTTCTAACAGATGCAAGGAAGAAGACACAATCGTGTCCATTCATTTCGTGTAAGACCTTTGACTAAAAGGGAGATCCTATGGCTGTGATTTGATTCAGTTTTGGAGGGAAGTGAGTTGGCCAAAACGCACCGTTTCATTAATTGAAACGGGCGGGCCTCAGATTGTGTTGCTATCCCCACCCCCAGTGCATAGGCCCATTCCAATTTGAACATGATTCTGCTTCTATTCTCACCCCCCAGCGTCCTTTTTTATTTTTCACTAATTCTGAGTGTTGCTGGGCCTTAACTATTGTGCTATTCACACCCCTGTCTATGTGGCCCATCCTGAATTGAACTAAGCGCGCCTACTAAATACACCCCTCTCCCATTTATTTCTTGCATTTTGTTTTTATTTCTCTTAATTTTTTATTCATTTCATAAATTCATAATAAATTCATAATAAATTCATAAAAAATCATTTTCACTTCATTCTTTTTACATCATTTTCATTAAAATGTCTAGAATATTATAGGAAAATAAAATTGCATTTTTATTTTTATTTCATATTTTTTCCATATTTTCTAAATAAATGTCATTTTAAATAGATTCATTTCATGCATGATTTTAATAATTTTTGTTCTATTACATGCTTTAATATTTTTGTTCATTCTTTTTAGGGTGTTTAGATTGGATGTTGAACTTGTAGAAACAATTTAATTCCCATTTTTAGAGAGTAATTTTAGGTGATTAAAATAGGTTTGAACATCATGAACAAAACTAGGGTTTTAGGTGATGACTTAGGAGTTTGATTTCATTTCCCTTAGGACTTAGGGTTTGAATAGATTAGTTATGGGACTATAGGGGCTATGGGTAGCTATTAGATCCCTTAGAAAAGGTTAGGATTCCCCTACTGCTATTAATACTGTCTGTATATCTGATTGTCTGGAGTGGTGTGCCCTCTGGGGATTTATTGCTTGCTTGCTTGGGTATTTGGGATTGTCTGGGGACTTGGGAGAGCTGAAGACTTGAGGAGATGAAGACCATTGGAGATCCAGAGATTGAAGATCAACTGCCAGAGTTGAAGAAGAGGTTCTTGCTAGCAGATGCTG
Source organism: Lathyrus sativus (assembly GCA_963859935.3). Lineage (NCBI taxonomy): Eukaryota > Viridiplantae > Streptophyta > Magnoliopsida > Fabales > Fabaceae > Lathyrus > Lathyrus sativus. The sequence continues at coordinate 13,825 of CAWUDS030000947.1, read as the reverse complement.
AGGAGACTAGGGTTTAGGAGCTAGGCAGAGCTCTAGGTTAGAAAGTTTGTTTCTCAAACATGGATTGCCTTGTCTGCATCCATTCTTCTCTGTGATTCAGAGTCTCTCTAAGACACTCACCCCCTTCCTTTGGAAGGCTTGGTGATGGTGTCTATGAGATAGAACTCTTGAGAGAAAATGTCTTTTGTGTTAGAAGCAGTCTGTTCACCACCCTTGGTAGTCAACTGATTGCTTAACACCCAATTCACTCTTGTGACTAATCCCTCATCCTGGAGGTTTGAGCTTGAAGAAAAGCCATTGCAGATGGAAGACTGATGATCAAAGCCCTTGCCTGAAGGCCATGAAGATGGAGACTGATGCTTGTTGAAGCCTGTAGCTGATTGGAGATTACTTGAAGCCAGATGTTGATTCAGAGCTGCTGATGCTGTTTTATTGCTGTATTTCATTTGCTGATGTATTGATTGGTTTTCCGGACTGTATTGTTTGCTGTCTACCCTGCTGGGTTGAAAGTGAAGCCTGTTCACTTTTGCCTATTTGTTTTCTAGGTTCGAGGTCGAGTGGGACTCCCTTGCCTCGCTTGTATTGCTGCATCCACGCATTTTACTGCTTTACTGTATATATCTGATATTGTTTCTGTTTTTGCCTATCCCGTAGGATCTCTGTTTCTCTCTGTGCAAGAGAGGAGCATGATAGACACTAGGTCTTAACCCATGCATGATAACATTAGGTTAGTTTGATTCCCTTCGCAACCGTAGGTTAGAGTTCTGTCTCTTTCTTTCTCAAAACAAACAGAAAAACACAATAAAATTTCAAACACAATAAAAGACACTTCTTTCGTAAAAGAATGTGAACTCATCAAGACGTCATTTTTTTGTCCGCCGAGACTGTTAATCAAGAAAACCTTTTTCAGAAGGAATAAAGCCAACCAAGACAGACTTGTGTCGTCCGTGGACCGAACTACGTTTGCTCTGATCTTTCATGCTGTATGAAAGTACATAGGCATAGGATGCGATATCCTAGCGAGCAACCTTCCCCTCCTTTCCCGTAGGTAGGCGAACTACGTTGACTCTGATTTCTCGTTCCAGACGAGAATACGTAGGCATAAAGTGCGATGCTTTGCCGAGTCATTTTTTATTTTCATTTTATTTTCTTTTTAACCCTTGACCTTTAGTTTAGATAGAATAACAATCCATACCCGAAAACAAGCGTGGATCCCATCGAGTACGATGGACGTGAGGGGTGCTAATACCTTCCCCTTGCGTAACCGACTCCCGAATCCAGGTTTTGGTTGCGACGACCATACCTTTCCCGTGTTGTGCGAGGTTTACTCTGAGCGTTTCCTTTCCCTCCCGTGGGATAAATAACGCACGGTGGCGACTCTTCTGTTCAGCCGGCGCCGATTTTCGCAGTAGCGACACCGGCCTTCAAGTTCGATGCCTGTTTGTTTAACTAATGCCTGATGGGCAGGTCAGATGTTCCTCTCAACTTCAAGTTGAGCCGGCCTTCGGGTTCGATGCCTATTTGTTTAACAGATGTTTGACGACGAGGTCAGATGTTCTTCTCAATTAAGGATTGAGACGGCCTTCGGGTTCGATGCTTGTTTGTTTAACAGATGCCTGACAGCGAGGTCAAATGTTCTTCCGAACTTCGGGTTGATCCAGCCTTCGGGTTCGATGTCTGTTTTTTTAACAGATGCCTGACGGTGAAGTCTAATGTTCTTATCAAAATCGGGTTGAGCCTCCCTTCGGGTTCGATGCCTGTTTATTTAACAAATGCCTGACGGCAAGGTCAAATGTTCTTCTCAACTTAGTGTTGTGCCAGAATTCGGGTTTGATGTCTATTTGTTTAACAGATGCCTGATGGGGGGTCAGACGTTCCTCTCAACTTCGTGTTGAGCCGGCTGTCGGTTTCGATGCCTGTTTGCTTAACAGATGTTTGACGGCAGGGTCAAATATTCTTCTCAACTAAGGGTTGAGATGCCCTTCGAGTTTGATGCCTGTTTGTTTAACAGATGCCTAACGATGAGGTCAGATGTTCTTCTCAACTTCGGGTTGAGCCGGCCTTCGAGTTCGATGCCTGTTATTTTAACAGATGCCTGACGGCGAGGTCAAATGTTGTTCTCAACTTCGGTTTGAGCCGCCCTTCGGGTTTGTTGCCTGTTTGTTTAACAGATGCGTGACGGTGAGGCCAGATGTTCTTCTCAACTTCGGGTTGAGCCGGCCTTCGGATTTGATGCCTGTTTGTTTAACAGATGCTTGACAGTGAACTCAAATGTTCCTCTTAACTTCATGTTGAGCCGACCTTCGGGTTTGATGCCTGTTTGTTTAACAGATGCCTGACGGCGAGGTCAGATGTTCCTCTCAGCTTCGGGTTGAGCCGGCTTTTGGATTCGATGCCTGTTTGTTTAACAGATGCCTGACGGCGAGGTCAGAAGCTCTTCTCAACTTCGTGTTGTTCTGGCCTTCGGGTTCGATGCCTGTTTGTTTAACTAATGCCTGATGGGGAGGTCAGATGTTCCTCTCAACTTCAAGGTGAGCCAACCTTCGGGTTCGATACCTGATTGTTTAATACATGTTTGACGGCGAGGTCAGATGTTTTTCTCAACTAAGGGTTGAGAAGGCCTTCGGGTTTGATGCCTGTTTATTTAAAAGATGCCTGACAGTGAGGTCAGATGTTCTTCTCAACTTCGGGTTGAGTCGGCCTTTGGGTTCCACACCTTTTTGTTTAACAGATGCCTGACGACGAGGTCAGGTGTTCTTCTTAACTTCGGGTTGAGCCGACCTTTGGGTTCGATGCCTGTTTGTTTAACAGATGCCTGGCTGCTAGGTCAGATGTTCTTCCCAACTTCGTGTTGATCCGACCTTCGGGTTCGATTCCTGTTTGTTTAACTAAAGCCTAACAGCGAGGTCAGATGTTCTTCTCAACTTCGGGTTGAGTCGGCCATCAAATTTGATGCCTGTTTGTTTAACATATGCCTGACAGCAAGGTCAGATGTTCTTCTCAACTTCGTGTTGTGTCGGCCTTTAAGTTCGATGCCTGTTTGTTTAACTAATGCCTGATGGGCAGGTCAGATGTTCCTCTCAACTTCAAGTTGAGCCGGCCTTCGGGTTCGATGCCTATTTGTTTAACAGATGTTTGACGACGATGTCAGATTTTCTTCTCAATTATGGATTGAGACGGCCTTCGGGTTCGATGCTTGTTTGTTTAACAGATGCCTGACGGCGAGGTCAAATGTTCTTTCGAACTTTGGGTTGATCCGGCCTTCGGGTTCGATGCCTGTTTTTTTAACAGATGCCTGACGGTGAAGTCTAATGTTCTTATCAAAATTGGGTTGAGCCACCCTTTGGGTTCGATGCCTGTTTATTTAACAAATGCCTGACGGCAAGGTCAAATGTTCTTCTCAACTTGGTGATGTGCCAGAATTCGGGTTCGATGCTTGTTCGTTTAACAGATGCCTGATGGGGGGTCAGATGTTCCTCTCAACTTCGTGTTGAGCCGGCCTTCGGGTTCGATGCCTGTCTGCTTAACAGATGTTTGACGGCGAGGTCAAATATTCTTCTCAACTAAGGGTTAAGACGCCCTTCGGGTTTGATGCCTATTTGTTTAACAGATGCCTGACGATGAGGTCAGATGTTCTTCTCAACTTCGGGTTTAGCCGGCCTTCGGGTTCGATGCTTGTTGTTTTAACAGATGCCTGACGGCGAGGTCAAATGTTCTTCTCAACTTCGGTTTGAGCCGGCCTTCGGGTTCGATGCCTGTTTTTTACCAGATGTCTGACGGAGAGGTCTAATGTTCTTATCAACTTTGGGTTGAGCCGCCCTTCGGGTTTGTTGCCTGTTTGTTTAACATATGCGTGACGGTGATGTCAGATGTTCTTCTCAACTTCGGGTTGAGCCGGCCTTCGGATTTGATGCTTGTTTGTTTAACAGATGCTTGACCGTGAACTCAAATGTTCCTCTTAACTTCATGTTGAGCCGACCTTCGGGTTCGATGCCTGTTTGTTTAACAGATGCCTGACGGCGAGATCAGATGTTCCTCTCAGCTTCGGGTTGAGCCGGCCTTCGGATTCGATGCCTGTTTGTTTAACAAATGCCTGACGGCGAGGTCAGATGTTCTTCTCAACTTCGTGTTGTTGCGGCCTTCGGGTTCGATGCCTGTTTGTTTAACTAATGCCTGATGGGGAGGTCAGATGTTCCTCTCAACTTCAAGGTGAGCCGTCCATCGGGTTCGATACCTGATTGTTTAACAGATGTTTGACGGCGAGGTCAGATGTTATTCTCAACTAAGGGTTGAGAAGGCCTTCGGGTTTGATGCATGTTTGTTTAACAGATGCCTGACGATGTGGTCAAATGTTCTTCTCAACTTCGGGTTGAGCCGGCCTTCGGGTGCCATAACTTTTTGTTTAACAGATGCCTGACGGCGAGGTCAGATGTTCTTCTCAACTTCGGGTTGAGCCGACCTTTAAGTTCAATGCTTGTTTGTTTAACAGATGCCTGGCGGCTAGGTCAGATGTTCTTCTTAACTTCGGGTTGAGCCGGTCTTCGGGTTCGATTCCTGTTTGTTTAACTAAAGCCTGAAAGCGATTTCAGATGTTTTTCTCAACTTCGGGTTGAGTCGGCCATCAAATTCGATGCCTGTTTGTTTAACATATTCCTGACAGCGAGGTCAGATGTTCTTCTCAACTTCGTGTTGTGCCGGCCTTCAAGTTCGATGCCTGTTTGTTTAACTAATGCCTGATGGGCAGGTTAGATGTTCCTCTCAACTTCAAGTTGAGCCGGCCTTCGGGTTCGATGCCTATTTGTTTAACAGATGTTTGACGACGAGGTCAGATGTTCTTCTGAATTAAGGATTGAGACGGCCTTCGGGTTCGATGCTTGTTTGTTTAACAGATGCCTGACAGCGAGGTCAAATGTTCTTCCGAACTTCGGGTTGATCCGGCCTTCGGGTTCGATGTCAGTTTTTTTAACAGATGCCTGACGGTGAAGTCTAATGTTCTTATCAAACTCGGGTTGCGCCTCCCTTCGGGTTCCATGCCTGTTTATTTAACAAATGCCTGACGGCAAGGTCAAATGTTCTTCTCAACTTAGTGTTGTGCCAGAATTCGGGTTTGATGTCTGTTTGTTTAATAGATGCCTGATGGGGGGTCAGACGTTCCTCTCAACTTCATGTTGAGCCGGCATTCGGGTTCGATGCCTGTTTGCTTAACAGATGTTTTACGACAGGGTCAAATATTCTTCTCAACTAAGGGTTGAGATGCCCTTCGGGTTTGATGCCTGTTTGTTTAACAGATGCCTAACGATGAGGTCAGATGTTCTTCTCAACTTCGGGTTGAGCCGACCTTCGAGTTCGATGCCTGTTATTTTAACAGATGCCTGACGGCGAGGTCAAATGTTCTTCTCAACTTCGGTTTGAGCCGCCCTTCGGGTTTGTTGCCTGTTTGTTTAACAGATGCGTGACGGTGAGGTCAGATGTTCTTCTCAACTTCGGGTTGAGCCGGCCTTCGGATTTGATGCCTGTTTGTTTAACAGATGCTTGACAGTGAACTCAAATGTTCCTCTTAACTTCATGTTGAGCCGACCTTCGGGTTCGATGCCTGTTTGTGTAACAGATGCCTGACGGCGAGGTCAAATGTTCCTCTCAGCTTCGGGTTGAGCCGGCCTTCGGATTCGATGCCTGTTTGTTTAACAGATGCCTGACGGCGAGGTCAGATGTTCTTCTCAACTTCGTGTTGTTCTGGCCTTCAGGTTCGATGCCTGTTTGTTTAACTAATGCCTGATGGGGAGGTCAGATGTTCCTCTCAACTTCAAGGTGAGCCAACCTTCGGGTTCGATACCTGATTGTTTAATACATGTTTGACGGCGAGGTCAGATGTTTTTCTCAACTAAGGGTTGAGAAGGTCTTCGGGTTTGATGCCTGTTTATTTAACAGATGCCTGACGGTGAGGTCAGATATTCTTCTCAACTTCGGGTTGAGCCGGCCTTTGGGTTCCACACCTTTTTGTTTAACAGATGCCTGACGGCGAGGTCAGATGTTCTTCTTAACTTCGGGTTGAGCCGACCTTTGGGTTCGATGCCTGTTTGTTTAACAGATGCATGGCGGCTAGGTCAGATGTTCTTCTCAACTTCGGGTTGATCCGACCTTCGGGTTCGATTCCTGTTTGTTTAACTAAAGCCTAACAGCGAGGTCAGATGTTCTTCTCAACTTCGGGTTGAGTTGGCCATCAAATTCGATGCCTGGTTGTTTAACATATGCCTGACAGCGAGGTCAGATGTTCTTCTCAACTTCGTGTTGTGCCGCCCTTCAGGTTCGATGCCTGTTTGTTTAACAGATGCCTGGCAAAGAGGTCTAATGTTCTAATCAACTTCGGGTTGAGCCGCCCTTCGGGTTCGATGCCTGTTTGTTTAACAGATGCTTCACAGGAGGTCAGATGTTCTTCTCAACTTCGGGTTGAGCCGGCCTACGGATTTGATGCCTGTTTTTTTAACAGATGCTTGACAGTGAAGTCAAATGTTCCTCTCAACTTCATGTTAGGCCGAGCTCAGGTTCGGTGCCTGTTTGTTTAACAGATGCCTTACGACGAGGTCAGATGTTGCTCTCAACTTCGTGTTGGGCCGGCCTTCGGGTTCGATGCCTGTTTGTTTAAGAGATGCCTGACGGCGAGGTCTAGTGTTCTTATCAACTTCGGGTTGAGCCACCCTTCGGGTTCGATGCCTGTTTGTTTAACAGATGCCTGACGGTGAGGTCAGATGTTCTTCTCAACTTCGGGTTGAGCCGGCCTTCGGTTTTGATGCCTGATAGTTTAACAGATGCTTGCTAGTGAAGTTAAATGTTCCTCTCAACTTCATCTTGAACTGACCTTCGGGTTCGATGTCTGTTTGTTTAACAGATGTCTGACGGCGAGGTCAGATGTTCCTCTCAACTTCGTGTTGAGGCGGCCTTTGGGTTCGATGCCTGTTTGTTTAACATTTGCCTGAAGGCGAGGTCAGATGTTCTTCTCAACTTGGTTTTGTGCCAGACTTCAGGTTCGATGCCTGTTTGTTTAACAGATGTTTGACGGCGAGGTCAAATGTTCTTCTCAACTAAGGGTTGAGACGGACTTCGGGTTTGAGGCCTGTTTGTTTAACAGGTGCCTGAAAACGAGGTCAGATGTTCTTCTCAACTTCGGGTTGAGCCGGCCTTCGTGTTTTATGCATGTTATTTTAACAGATGCCTGACGGCGAGGTCAAATGTTCTTCTCAACTTCAGGTTGAGTCGGCCTTCGGGTTTGATGCCAAATTTTTTAACAGATGCCTGACGGTGAGGTCTAATGCTCTTTTCAACTTTGGGTTGAGCCATCCTTCGGTTTCGATGCCTGTTTGTTTAACAGATGCTTGGCGGTAAGGTCATATGTTCTTCTCAACTTCGGGTTGAGCCGGCCTTCGGATTTAATGCCGGTTTGTTTAACAGATGCTTGAGAGTGAAGTCAAATGTTCCTCTCAACTTCATGTTGATCCGACTTTCGGGTTCGATGCTTGTTTGTTTAACAGATGCCTAACGGCAAGGTCAAATGTTCCTCTCAACTTCGTGTTGAGCCGGCCTTCGGGTTCGATGCCTGTTTGTTTAACGAATGCCTGACGGCGAGGCCAGATGTTCTTCTCAACTTCATGTTCTGCCGGCCTTCGGGTTCGATGCCTGTTTGTTTAACTATTGCCTGATGGGGAGGTCAGATGTTCCTCTCAACTTCAAGGTGAGCCGACCTTCGGGTTCGATACCTAATTGTTTAATATGTGTTTGACAGCGAGGTCAGATGTTCTTCTCAACTAAGGGTTGAGACGGCCTTCGGGTTTGATGCCTGTTTATTTAACAGATGCCTGACAACGAGGTCAGATGTTCTTCTCAACATCGGGTTGAGCCGGCCTTTGGGTTCCACACCTTTTTGTTTAACAAATGCCTGACGGCGAGGTCAGATGTTCTTCTTAACTTCGGGTTGAGCTGACCTTTGGGTTCGATGCCTGTTTGTTTAACAGATGCCTGGCGGCTAGGTCAGATGTTCCTCTCAACTTCGGGTTGATCCGACCTTCGGGTTCGATTCCTGTTTGTTTAACTAAAGCCTGACAGCGAGGTCAGATGTTCTTCTCAACTTCGGGTTGAGTCGGCCATCAAATTCGATGTCTGTTTGTTTAACATATGCCTGACAGCGAGGTCAGATGTTCTTCTCAACTTCGTGTTGTGCCGGCCTTCATGTTCGATGCCTGTTTGTTTAACAGATGCCTGGCAGAGAGGTCTAATGTTCTAATCAACTTCGGGTTGAGCCGCCCTTCGGGTTCGATGCCTGTTTGTTTAACAGATGCTTAACAGGAGGTCAGATGTTCTTCTCAACTTCGGGTTGAGCCGGCCTACGGATTTGATGCCTGTTTGTTTAACAGATGCTTGACAGTGAAGTCAAATGTTCCTCTCAACTTCATGTTAGGCCGAGATTCTGGTTCGGTGCCTGTTTGTTTAACAGATGCCTTACGACGAGGTCAGATGTTGCTCTCAACTTCGTGTTGGGCCGGCCTTCGGGTTCGATGCCTGTTTGTTTAAGAGATGCCTGACGGCGAGGTCTAATGTTGTTATCAACTTCGGGTTGAGCCGCCCTTCGGGTTCGATGCCTGTTTGTTTAACAGATGCCTGACGGTGAGGTCAGATGTTCTTCTCAACTTCGGGTTGAGCCGGCCTTCGGTTTTGATGCCTGATAGTTTAACAGATGCTTGCTAGTGAAGCTAATTGTTCCTATCAACTTCATGTTGAACTGACCTTCGGGTTCGATGTCTGTTTGTTTAACAGATGTCTGACGGCGAGGTCAGATGTTCCTCTCAACTTCGTGTTGAGGCGGCCTTCGGGTTTGATGCCTTTTTGTTTATCATTTGCCTGAAGGCGAGGTCAGATGTTCTTCTCAACTTGGTTTTGTGCCAGACTTCAGGTTCGATAACAGATGCCTGACGGCGAGGTCTAATGCTCTTTTCAACTTCGGGTTGAGCCATCCTTCGGTTTCGATGCCTGTTTGTTTAATAGATGCTTGGCGGTAAGGTCAGATGTTCTTCTCAACTTCGGGTTGAGCCGGCCTTCGGATTTAATGCCGGTTTGTTTAACAGATGCTTGACAGTGAAGTCAAATGTTCCTCTCAACTTCATGTTGATCCGACTTTCGGGTTCGATGCTTGTTTGTTTAACAGATGCCTAACGGCAAGGTCAGATGTTCCTCTCAACTTCGTGTTGAGCCGGCCTTCGGGTTTGAAGCCTGTTTGTTTAACGAATGCCTGACGGCGAGGCCAGATGTTCTTCTCAACTTCATGTTCTGTCGGCCTTCGGGTTCGATGCCTGTTTGTTTAACTAATGCCTGATGGGGAGGTCAGATGTTCCTCTCAACTTCAAGGTGAGCCGACCTTCGGGTTCGATACCTAATTGTTTAATATGTGTTTGACAGCGAGGTCAGATGTTCTTCTCAACTAAGGGTTGAGACGGCCTTCGGGTTTGATGCCTGTTTATTTAACAGATGCCTGACAACGAGGTCAGATGTTCTTCTCAACATCGGGTTGAGCCGGCCTTTGGGTTCCACACCTTTTTGTTTAACAAATGCCTGACGGCGAGGTCAGATGTTCTTCTTAACTTTGGGTTGAGCTGACCTTTGGGTTCGATGCCTGTTTGTTTAACAGATGCCTGGCGGCTAGGTCAGATGTTCCTCTCAACTTCGGGTTGATCCGACCTTCGGGTTCGATTCCTGTTTGTTTAACTAAAGCCTGACAGCAAGGTCAGATGTTCTTCTCAACTTCGGGTTGAGTCGGCCATCAAATTGGATGTCTGTTTGTTTAACATATGCCTGACAGCGAGGTCAGATGTTCTTCTCAACTTCGTGTTGTGCCGGCCTTCAGGTTCGATGCCTGTTTGTTTAACAGATGCCTGGCAGAGAGGTCTAATGTTCTAATCAACTTCGGGTTGAGCCGCCCTTCGGGTTCGATGCCTGTTTGTTTAACAGATGCTTAACAGGAGGTCAGATGTTCTTCTCAACTTCGGGTTGAGCCGGCCTACGGATTTGATGCCTGTTTGTTTAACAGATGCTTGACAGTGAAGTCAAATGTTCCTCTCAACTTCATGTTAGGCCGAGATTCAGGTTCGGTGCCTGTTTGTTTAACAGATGCCTTACGACGAGGTCAGATGTTGCTCTCAACTTCGTGTTGGGCCGGCCTTCGGGTTCGATGCCTGTTTGTTTAAGAGATGCCTGACGGCGAGGTCTAATGTTGTTATCAATTCGGGTTGAGCCGCCCTTCGGGTTCGATGCCTGTTTGTTTAACAGATGCCTGACGGTGAGGTCAGATGTTCTTCTCAACTTCGGGTTGAGCCGGCCTTCGGTTTTGATGCCTGATAGTTTAACAGATGCTTGCTAGTGAAGCTAATTGTTCCTATCAACTTCATGTTGAACTGACCTTCGGGTTCGATGTCTGTTTGTTTAACAGATGTCTGACGGCGAGGTCAGATGTTCCTCTCAACTTCGTGTTGAGGCGGCCTTCGGGTTTGATGCCTTTTTGTTTATCATTTTCCTGAAGGCGAGGTCAGATGTTCTTCTCAACTTGGTTTTGTGCCAGACTTCAGGTTCGATAACAGATGCCTGACGGCGAGGTCTAATGCTCTTTTCAACTTCGGGTTGAGCCATCCTTCGGTTTCGATGCCTGTTTGTTTAATAGATGCTTGGCGGTAAGGTCAGATGTTCTTCTCAACTTCGGGTTGAGCCGGCCTTCGGATTTAATGCCGGTTTGTTTAACAGATGCTTGACAGTGAAGTCAAATGTTCCTCTCAACTTCATGTTGATCTGACTTTCGGGTTCGATGCTTGTTTGTTTAACAGATGCCTAACGGCAAGGTCAGATGTTCCTCTCAACTTCGTGTTTAGCCGACCTTCGGGTTCGAAGCCTGTTTGTTTAACGAATGCCTGACGGCGAGGCCAGATGTTCTTCTCAACTTCATGTTCTGTCGGCCTTCGGGTTCGATGCCTGTTTGTTTAACTAATGCCTGATGGGGAGGTCAGATGTTCCTCTCAACTTCAAGGTGAGCCGACCTTCGGGTTCGATACCTAATTGTTTAATATGTGTTTGACAGCGAGGTCAGATGTTCTTCTCAACTAAGGGTTGAGACGGCCTTCGGGTTTGATGCCTGTTTATTTAACAGATGCCTGACAACGAGGTCAGATGTTCTTCTCAACATCGGGTTGAGCCGGCCTTTGGGTTCCACACCTTTTTCTTTAACAAATGCCTGACGGCGAGGTCAGATGTTCTTCTTAACTTTGGGTTGAGCTGACCTTTGGGTTCGATGCCTGTTTGTTTAACAGATGCCTGGCGGCTAGGTCAGATGTTCCTCTCAACTTCGGGTTGATCCGACCTTCGGGTTCGATTCCTGTTTGTTTAACTAAAGCCTGACAGCGAGGTCAGATGTTCTTCTCAACTTCGGGTTGAGTCGGCCATCAAATTGGATGTCTGTTTGTTTAACATATGCCTGACAGCGAGGTCAGATGTTCTTCTCAACTTCGTGTTGTGCCGGCCTTCAGGTTCGATGCCTGTTTGTTTAACAGATGCCTGGCAGAGAGGTCTAATGTTCTAATCAACTTCGGGTTGAGCCGCCCTTCGGGTTCGATGCTTGTTTGTTTAACAGATGCTTAACAGGAGGTCAGATGTTCTTCTCAACTTCGGGTTGAACCGGCCTACGGATTTGATGCCTGTTTGTTTAACAGATGCTTGACAGTGAAGTCAAATGTTCCTCTCAACTTCATGTTAGGCCGAGATTCAGGTTCGGTGCCTGTTTGTTTAACAGATGCCTTACGACGAGGTCAGATGTTGCTCTCAACTTCGTGTTGGGCCGGCCTTCGGGTTCGATGCCTGTTTGTTTAAGAGATGCCTGACGGCGAGGTCTAATGTTCTTATCAACTTCGGGTTGATCCGCCCTTCGGGTTCGATGCCTGTTTGTTTAACAGATGCCTGACGGTGAGGTCAGATGTTCTTCTCAACTTCGGGTTGAGCCGGCCTTCGGTTTTGATGCCTGATAGTTTAACAGATGCTTGCTAGTGAAGTTAAATGTTCCTCTCTACTTCATGTTGAACTGACCTTCGGGTTCGATGTCTGTTTGTTTAACAGATGTCTGACGGCGAGGTCAGATGTTTCTCTCAACTTCGTGTTGAGGCGGCCTTCGGGTTCGATGCCTGTTTGTTTAACATTTGCCTGAAGGCGAGGTCAGATGTTCTTCTCAACTTGGTTTTGTCCCAGACTTCAGGTTCGATGCCTGTTTGTTTAACAGATGTTTGACGGCGAGGTCAAATGTTCTTCTCAACTAAGGGTTGAGACGGACTTCGGGTTTGAGGCCTGTTTGTTTAACAGGTGCCTGAAAACGAGGTCAGACGTTCTTCTCAACTTCAGGTTGAGCCGGCCTTCGGGTTTGATGCCTGTTATTTTAACAGATGCCTGACGGCGAGGTCAAATGTTCTTCTCAACTTCGAGTTGAGCCGACCTTCGGGTTTGATGCCAAATTTTTTAATAGATGCCTGACGGCGAGGTCTAATGCTCTTTTCAACTTCGGGTTGAGCCATCCTTCGATTTCGATGCCTGTTTGTTTAACAGATGCTTGGCGGTAAGGTCAGATGTTCTTCTCAACTTCGTGTTGTGCCGGCCTTCAGGTTCGACGCCTGTTTGTTTAACAGATACCTGGCAGAGAGGTCTAATGTTCTAATCAACTTCGGGTTGAGCTGCCCTTCGGGTTCGATGCCTGTTTGTTTAACAGATGCTTAACAGGAGGTCAGATGTTCTTCTCAACTTCGGGTTGAGCCGGCCTACGGATTTGATGCCTGTTTGTTTAACAGATGCTTGACAGTGAAGTCAAATGTTCCTCTCAACTTCATGTTAGGCCGAGATTCAGGTTCGGTGCATGTTTGTTTAACAGATGCCTTACGACGAGGTCAGATGTTGCTCTCAACTTCGTGTTGGGCCGGCCTTCGGGTTCGATGCCTGTTTGTTTAAGAGATGCCTGACAGCGAGGTCTAATGTTCTTATCAACTTCGGGTTGAGCCGCCCTTCGGGTTCGATGCCTGTTTGTTTAACAGATGCCTGAAGGTGAGGTCAGATGTTCTTCTCAACTTCGGGTTGAGCCGGCCTTCGGTTTTGATGCCTGATAGTTTAACAGATGCTTGCTAGTGAAGCTAATTGTTCCTATCAACTTCATGTTGAACTGACCTTCGGGTTCGATGTCTGTTTGTTTAACAGATGTCTGACGGCGAGGTCAGATGTTCCTCTCAACTTCGTGTTGAGGCGGCCTTCGGGTTCGATGCCTGTTTGTTTATCATTTGCCTGAAGGCGAGGTCAGATGTTCTTCTCAACTTCGTTTTGTGCCAGACTTCAGGTTCGATGCCTGTTTGTTTAACAGATGTTTGACGGCGAGGTCAAATGTTCTTCTCAACTAAGGGTTGAGACGGACTTCGGGTTTGAGGCCTGTTTGTTTAACAGGTGCCTGAAAACGAGGTCAGATGTTCTTCTCAACTTCGGGTTGAGCCGGCCTTCGGGTTTGATGCCTGTTATTTTAACAGATGCCTGACGGCGAGGTCAAATGTTCTTCTCAACTTCGGGTTGAGCCGGCCTTCGGGTTTGATGCCAAATTTTTTAACAGATGCCTGACGGTGAGGTCTAATGCTCTTTTCAACTTCGGGTTGAGCCATCCTTCGGTTTCGATGCCTGTTTGTTTAACAGATGCTTGGTGGTAAGGTCAGATGTTCTTCTCAACTTCGAGTTGAGCCGGCCTTCGGATTTAATGCCGGTTTGTTTAACAGATGCTTGA
>CAWUDS030000946.1:0-100899 GCA_963859935.3 Lathyrus sativus | reverse complement strand
AAAGCATGACAGTGAGGTCAGATGTTCTTCTCAACTTCGGTTTGAGTCAGCCATCAAATTCGATGCCTGTTTGTTTAACATATGCCTGACCGCGAGGTCAAATGTTCTTCTCAACTTCGTGTTGTGCCGGCCTTCAGGTTCGATGCATGTTTGTTTAACTAATTCCTAATGGGGAGGTTAGAGGTTCCTCTCAACTTCAAGTTGAACCGGCCTTTGAGTTTGATGCCTGTTTCTTGAACAGATGTTTGACGGCAAGGTCAAATGTTCTTCTCAATTAAGGATTGAGACGGCCTTCGGTTTCGATGCCTGTTTGTTTAACAAATGCCTGACGATGAGGTCAAATGTTCTAATGAACATCGGGTTGAGCCGGCCTTCGGGTTCGATGACTGTTTGTTTAACAGATGCCTGACGGTGAGGTCTAATGTTCTTATCAACTTCGGGTTGAGCCGTCCTTCTGGTTCGATTCCTTTTTGTTTAACAGATGCCTGACAGTGAGTTCAGATGTTCTTCTCAACTTCGGGTTGTACCGGCCTTCGGAATTGATGCCTGTTTGTTTAAAAGATGCTTGATAGTGAAGTCAAATGTTCCTCTCAACTTCATGTCGAGCCGACATTCAGGTTCGGTGCCTATTTGTTTAACAGATGCCTTATGGCGAGGTCATATGTTGCTTCAACTTCGTGTTGGGCCGTCCTTCGGGTTCGATGCCTGTTTGTTTAAGGGATGCCTGACGGCGAGTTCTAATGTTCTTATCAACTTCGGGTTGAGCTGTCCTTCGGGTGAGGTCAGATGTTCTTCTCAACTTCGGGTTGAGTCAGCCTTCGGTTTTGATGCCTGTTAGTTTCACAGATGCTTGACAGTGAAGTTAAATGTTCCTCTCAACTTCATGTTGAACCGACCTTCGGGTTCGATGCATGTTTGTTTAACAGATGTCTGACGGCGAGGTCATATGTTCCTCTCAACTTCGTGTTGAGCCAGCCTTCGGGTTCGATGCCTGTTTGTTTAACATTTTCCTGAAGGCGAGGTCAGATGTTCTTCTCAACTTGGTGTTGTGCCAGACTTCGGGTTCGATGCCTGTTTGTTTAACAGATGTTTGACGTCGAGGTCAAATGTTCTTCTCGACTAAGGGTTGAGACGGACTTCGGGTTTGAGGCCTGTTTGTTTAACTGATGCCTGACGACCAGGTCAGATGTTCTTCTCAACTTCGGGTTGAGCTGGCCTTCAGGTTCAATGCCTGTTATTTTAACAGATGCCTGACGGCGAGGTCAAATGTTCTTCTCAACTTCGGGTTGAGCCGGCCTTTGGGTTCGATGCCAGATTTTTTAACAGATGCCTGACAGCAAGGTCTAATGCTCTTTTCAACTTTGGGTTGAGCCGCCCTTCGGGTTCGACGCCTGTTTGTTCAATAGATGCCTGACGGCTAGGTCAGATGTTCTTCTCAACTTCGGGTTGATCCGGCCTTTGGGTTCGATGCCTGTTTGTTTAAAAGATTCCTGGCGGATAGGTCAGTTGTTCTTCTCAACTTCGGGTTGAATAGGCCTTCGGGTTTGATTCCTATTTGTTTAACTAAAGCATGACAGTGAGGTCAGATGTTCTTCTCAACTTCGGGTTGAGTCAGCCATCAAATTCGATGCCTGTTTGTTTAACATATGCCTGACCGCGAGGTCAAATGTTCTTCTCAACTTCGTGTTGTGCCGGCCTTCAGGTTCGATGCATGTTTGTTTAACTAATTCCTAATGGGGAGGTTAGAGGTTCCTCTCAACTTCAAGTTGAACCGGCCTTCGAGTTTGATGCCTGTTTCTTGAACAGATGTTTGACGGCAAGGTCAAATGTTCTTCTCAATTAAGGATTGAGACGGCCTTCGGTTTCGATGCCTGTTTGTTTAACAAATGCCTGACGATGAGGTCAAATGTTCTAATGAACATCGGGTTGAGCCGGCCTTCGGGTTCGATGACTGTTTGTTTAACAGATGCCTGACGGTGAGGTCTAATGTTCTTATCAACTTCGGGTTGAGCCGTCCTTTGGTTCGATTCCTTTTTGTTTAACAGATTCCTGACAGTGAGTTCAGATGTTCTTCTCAACTTCGGGTTGTACCGGCCTTCGGAATTGATGCCTGTTTGTTTAAAAGATGCTTGATAGTGAAGTCAAATGTTCCTCTCAACTTCATGTCGAGCCGACATTCAGGTTCGGTGCCTATTTGTTTAACAGATGCCTTATGGCGAGGTCATATGTTGCTTCAACTTCGTGTTGGGCCGTCCTTCGGGTTCGATGCCTGTTTGTTTAAGGGATGCCTGACGGCGAGTTCTAATGTTCTTATCAACTTCGGGTTGAGCTGTCCTTCGGGTGAGGTCAGATGTTCTTCTCAACTTCGGGTTGAGTCAGCCTTCGGTTTTGATGCCTGTTAGTTTCACAGATGCTTGACAGTGAAGTTAAATGTTCCTCTCAACTTCATGTTGAACCGACCTTCGGGTTCGATGCATGTTTGTTTAACAGATGTCTGACGGCGAGGTCATATGTTCCTCTCAACTTCGTGTTGAGCCAGCCTTCGGGTTCGATGCCTGTTTGTTTAACATTTTCCTGAAGGCGAGGTCAGATGTTCTTCTCAACTTGGTGTTGTGCCAGACTTCGGGTTCGATGCCTGTTTGTTTAACAGATGTTTGACGTCGAGGTCAAATGTTCTTCTCGACTAAGGGTTGAGACGGACTTCGGGTTTGAGGCCTGTTTGTTTAACTGATGCCTGACGACCAGGTCAGATGTTCTTCTCAACTTCGGGTTGAGCTGGCCTTCAGGTTCAATGCCTGTTATTTTAACAGATGCCTGACGGCGAGGTCAAATGTTCTTCTCAACTTCGGGTTGAGCCGGCCTTTGGGTTCGATGCCAGATTTTTTAACAGATGCCTGACAGCGAGGTCTAATGCTCTTTTCAACTTCGGGTTGAGCCGCCCTTCGGGTTCGACACCTGTTTGTTCAATAGATGCCTGACGGCTAGGTCAGATGTTCTTCTCAACTTCGGGTTGATCCGGCCTTTGGGTTCGATGCCTGTTTGTTTAAAAGATTCCTGGCGGATAGGTCAGTTGTTCTTCTCAACTTCGGGTTGAATAGGCCTTCGGGTTTGATTCCTATTTGTTTAACTAAAGCATGACAGTGAGGTCAGATGTTCTTCTCAACTTCGGGTTGAGTCAGCCATCAAATTCGATGCCTGTTTGTTTAACATATGCCTGACCGCGAGGTCAAATGTTCTTCTCAACTTCGTGTTGTGCCGGCCTTCAGGTTCGATGCATGTTTGTTTAACTAATTCCTAATGGGGAGGTTAGAGGTTCCTCTCAACTTCAAGTTGAACCGGCCTTCGAGTTTGATGCCTGTTTCTTGAACAGATGTTTGACGGCAAGGTCAAATGTTCTTCTCAATTAAGGATTGAGACGGCCTTCGGTTTCGATGCCTGTTTGTTTAACAAATGCCTGACGATGAGGTCAAATGTTCTAATGAACATCGGGTTGAGCCGGCCTTCGGGTTCGATGACTGTTTGTTTAACAGATGCCTGACGGTGAGGTCTAATGTTCTTATCAACTTCGGGTTGAGCCGTCCTTTGGTTCGATTCCTTTTTGTTTAACAGATGCCTGACAGTGAGTTCAGATGTTCTTCTCAACTTCGGGTTGTACCGGCCTTCGGAATTGATGCCTGTTTGTTTAAAAGATGCTTGATAGTGAAGTCAAATGTTCCTCTCAACTTCATGTCGAGCCGACATTCAGGTTCGGTGCCTATTTGTTTAACAGATGCCTTATGGCGAGGTCATATGTTGCTTCAACTTCGTGTTGGGCCGTCCTTCGGGTTCGATGCCTGTTTGTTTAAGGGATGCCTGACGGCGAGTTCTAATGTTCTTATCAACTTCGGGTTGAGCTGTCCTTCGGGTGAGGTCAGATGTTCTTCTCAACTTCGGGTTGAGTCAGCCTTCGGTTTTGATGCCTGTTAGTTTCACAGATGCTTGACAGTGAAGTTAAATGTTCCTCTCAACTTCATGTTGAACCGACCTTCGGGTTCGATGCATGTTTGTTTAACAGATGTCTGACGGCGAGGTCATATGTTCCTCTCAACTTCGTGTTGAGCCAGCCTTCGGGTTCGATGCCTGTTTGTTTAACATTTTCCTGAAGGCGAGGTCAGATGTTCTTCTCAACTTGGTGTTGTGCCAGACTTCGGGTTCGATGCCTGTTTGTTTAACAGATGTTTGACGTCGAGGTCAAATGTTCTTCTCGACTAAGGGTTGAGACGGACTTCGGGTTTGAGGCCTGTTTGTTTAACTGATGCCTGACGACCAGGTCAGATGTTCTTCTCAACTTCGGGTTGAGCTGGCCTTCAGGTTCAATGCCTGTTATTTTAACAGATGCCTGACGGCGAGGTCAAATGTTCTTCTCAACTTCGGGTTGAGCCGGCCTTTGGGTTCGATGCCAGATTTTTTAACAGATGCCTGACAGCGAGGTCTAATGCTCTTTTCAACTTCGGGTTGAGCCGCCCTTCGGGTTCGACGCCTGTTTGTTCAATAGATGCCTGACGGCTAGGTCAGATGTTCTTCTCAACTTCGGGTTGATCCGGCCTTTGGGTTCGATGCCTGTTTGTTTAAAAGATTCCTGGCGGATAGGTCAGTTGTTCTTCTCAACTTCGGGTTGAATAGGCCTTCGGGTTTGATTCCTATTTGTTTAACTAAAGCATGACAGTGAGGTCAGATGTTCTTCTCAACTTCGGGTTGAGTCAGCCATCAAATTCGATGCCTGTTTGTTTAACATATGCCTGACCGCGAGGTCAAATGTTCTTCTCAACTTCGTGTTGTGCCGGCCTTCAGGTTCGATGCATGTTTGTTTAACTAATTCCTAATGGGGAGGTTAGAGGTTCCTCTCAACTTCAAGTTGAACCGGCCTTCGAGTTTGATGCCTGTTTCTTGAACAGATGTTTGACGGCAAGGTCAAATGTTCTTCTCAATTAAGGATTGAGACGGCCTTCGGTTTCGATGCCTGTTTGTTTAACAAATGCCTGACGATGAGGTCAAATGTTCTAATGAACATCGGGTTGAGCCGGCCTTCGGGTTCGATGACTGTTTGTTTAACAGATGCCTGACGGTGAGGTCTAATGTTCTTATCAACTTCGGGTTGAGCCGTCCTTCTGGTTCGATTCCTTTTTGTTTAACAGATGCCTGACAGTGAGTTCAGATGTTCTTCTCAACTTCGGGTTGTACCGGCCTTCGGAATTGATGCCTGTTTGTTTAAAAGATGCTTGATAGTGAAGTCAAATGTTCCTCTCAACTTCATGTCTAGCCGACATTCAGGTTTGGTGCCTATTTGTTTAACAGATGCCTTATGGCGAGGTCATATGTTGCTTCAACTTCGTGTTGGGCCGTCCTTCGGGTTCGATGCCTGTTTGTTTAAGGGATGCCTGATGGCGAGTTCTAATGTTCTTATCAACTTCGGGTTGAGCTGTCCTTCGGGTGAGGTCAGATGTTCTTCTCAACTTCGGGTTGAGTCAGCCTTCGGTTTTGATGCCTGTTAGTTTCACAGATGCTTGACAGTGAAGTTAAATGTTCCTCTCAACTTCATGTTGAACCGACCTTCGGGTTCGATGCATGTTTGTTTAACAGATGTCTGACGGCGAGGTCATATGTTCCTCTCAACTTCGTGTTGAGCCAGCCTTCGGGTTCGATGCCTGTTTGTTTAACATTTTCCTGAAGGCGAGGTCAGATGTTCTTCTCAACTTGGTGTTGTGCCAGACTTCGGGTTCGATGCCTGTTTGTTTAACAGATGTTTGACGTCGAGGTCAAATGTTCTTCTCGACTAAGGGTTGAGACGGACTTCGGGTTTGAGGCCTGTTTGTTTAACTGATGCCTGACGACCAGGTCAGATGTTCTTCTCAACTTCGGGTTGAGCTGGCCTTCAGGTTCAATGCCTGTTATTTTAACAGATGCCTGACGGCGAGGTCAAATGTTCTTCTCAACTTCGGGTTGAGCCGGCCTTTGGGTTCGATGCCAGATTTTTTAACAGATGCCTGACAGCGAGGTCTAATGCTCTTTTCAACTTCGGGTTGAGCCGCCCTTCGGGTTCGACGCCTGTTTGTTCAATAGATGCCTGACGGCTAGGTCAGATGTTCTTCTCAACTTCGGGTTGATCCGGCCTTTGGGTTCGATGCCTGTTTGTTTAAAAGATTCCTGGCGGATAGGTCAGTTGTTCTTCTCAACTTCGGGTTGAATAGGCCTTCGGGTTTGATTCCTATTTGTTTAACTAAAGCATGACAGTGAGGTCAGATGTTCTTCTCAACTTCGGGTTGAGTCAGCCATCAAATTCGATGCCTGTTTGTTTAACATATGCCTGACCGCGAGGTCAAATGTTCTTCTCAACTTCGTGTTGTGCCGGCCTTCAGGTTCGATGCATGTTTGTTTAACTAATTCCTAATGGGGAGGTTAGAGGTTCCTCTCAACTTCAAGTTGAACCGGCCTTCGAGTTTGATGCCTGTTTCTTGAACAGATGTTTGACGGCAAGGTCAAATGTTCTTCTCAATTAAGGATTGAGACGGCCTTCGGTTTCGATGCCTGTTTGTTTAACAAATGCCTGACGATGAGGTCAAATGTTCTAATGAACATCGGGTTGAGCCGGCCTTCGGGTTCGATGACTGTTTGTTTAACAGATGCCTGACGGTGAGGTCTAATGTTCTTATCAACTTCGGGTTGAGCCGTCCTTCTGGTTCGATTCTTTTTTGTTTAACAGATGCCTGACAGTGAGTTCAGATGTTCTTCTCAACTTCGGGTTGTACCGGCCTTCGGAATTGATGCCTGTTTGTTTAAAAGATGCTTGATAGTGAAGTCAAATGTTCCTCTCAACTTCATGTCGAGCCGACATTCAGGTTCGGTGCCTATTTGTTTAACAGATGCCTTATGGCGAGGTCATATGTTGCTTCAAATTCGTGTTGGGCCGTCCTTCGGGTTCGATGCCTGTTTGTTTAAGGGATGCCTGACGGCGAGTTCTAATGTTCTTATCAACTTCGGGTTGAGCTGTCCTTCGGGTGAGGTCAGATGTTCTTCTCAACTTCGGGTTGAGTCAGCCTTCGGTTTTGATGCCTGTTAGTTTCACAGATTCTTGACAGTGAAGTTAAATGTTCCTCTCAACTTCATGTTGAACCGACCTTCGGGTTCGATGCATGTTTGTTTAACAGATGTCTGACGGCGAGGTCATATGTTCCTCTCAACTTCGTGTTCAGCCAGCCTTCGGGTTCGATGCCTGTTTGTTTAACATTTTCCTGAAGGCGAGGTCAGATGTTCTTCTCAACTTGGTGTTGTGCCAGACTTCGGGTTCGATGCCTGTTTGTTTAACAGATGTTTGACGTCGAGGTCAAATGTTCTTCTCGACTAAGGGTTGAGACGGACTTCGGGTTTGAGGCCTGTTTGTTTAACAGATGCCTGACGACCAGGTCAGATGTTCTTCTCAACATCGGGTTGAGCTGGCTTTCAGGTTCGATGCCTGTTATTTTAACAGATGCTTGACGGCGAGGTCAAATGTTCTTCTCAACTTCGGGTTGAGCCGACCTTTGGGTTCGATGCCAGATTTTTTAAGAGATGCCTGACAGCGAGGTCTAATTCTCTTTTCAACTTCGGGTTGAGCCGCCCTTCGGGTTCGATGCCTGTTTGTTCAACAGATGCGTGACGGCTAGGTCAGATGTTCTTCTCAACTTCGGGTTGATCCGGCCTTTGGGTTCGATGCCTGTTTGTTTAACAGATTCCTGGCGGATAGGTCAGATGTTTTTCTCAACTTCGGGTTGAATAGGCCTTCGGGTTTGATTCCTGTTTGTTTAACTAAAGCATGACAGTGAGGTCAGATGTTCTTCTCAACTTCGGTTTGAGTCAGCCATCAAATTCGATGCCTGTTTGTTTAACATATGCCTGACCGCGAGGTCAAATGTTCTTCTCAACTTCGTGTTGTGCTGGCCTTTAGGTTCGATTCATGTTTGTTTAACTAATTCCTAATGGGGAGGTTTGAGGTTCCTCTCAACTTCAAGTTGAACCGGCCTTCGAGTTTGATGCCTGTTTGTTGAACAGATGTTTGACGGCAAGGTCAAATGTTCTTCTCAATTAAGGATTGAGACGACCTTCGGTTTTGATGCCTGTTTGTTTAACAGATGCCTGACGATGAGGTCAAATGTTCTAATGAACATCGGGTTGAGCCGGCCTTCGGGTTCAATGACTGTTTGTTTAACAGATGCCTAACGGTGAGGTCTAATGTTCTTATCAACTTCGGGTTGAGCCGCCCTTCTGGTTCGATTCCTTTTTGTTTAACAGATGCCTGACAGTGAGTTCAGATGTTCTTCTCAACTTCGGGTTGTACCGGCCTTCGGATTTGATGCCTGTTTGTTTAAAAGATGCTTGATAGTGAAGTCAAATGTTCCTCTCAACTTCATGTCGAGCCGACATTCAGGTTCGGTGCCTATTTGTTTAACAGATGCCTTATGGCGAGGTCAGATGTTGCTCTCAACTTCGTGTTGGGCCGGCCTTCGGGTTCGATGCCTGTTTGTTTAAGGGATGCCTGACGGCGAGTTCTAATGTTCTTATCAATTCGGGTTGAGTTGTCCTTCGGGTGAGGTCAGATGTTCTTCTCAACTTCGGGTTGAGTCAGCCTTCGATTTTGATGCCTGTTAGTTTAACAGATGCTTGACAGTGAAGTTAAATGTTCCTCTCAACTTCATGTTGAACCGACCTTCGGGTTCGATGCCTGTTTGTTTAACAGATGTCTGACGGCGAGGTCATATGTTCCTCTCAACTTCGTGTTCGGCCCGCCTTCGAGTTTGATGCCTGTTTGTTTAACATTTTCCTGAAGGCGAGGTCCGATGTTCTTCTCAACTTGGTGTTGTGCCAGACTTCGGGTTCGATGCCTGTTTGTTTAACAGATGTTTGACGTCGAGGTCAAATGTTCTTCTCGACTAAGGTTTGAGACGGACTTCGGGTTTGAGGCCTGTTTGTTTAACAGATGCCTGACGACCAGGTCAGATGTTCTTCTCAACTTCGGGTTGAGCAGGCCTTCAGGTTCGATGCCTATTATTTTAACAGATGCCTGACGGCGAGGTCAAATGTTCTTCTCAACTTCGGGTTGAGCCGGCCTTTGGGTTCGATGCCAGATTTTTTAACAGATGCCTGACAGCGAGGTCTAATGCTCTTTTCAACTTCGGGTTGAGCCGCCCTTCGGGTTCGATGCCTGTTTGTTCAACAGATGCCTGACGGCTAGGTCAGATGTTCTTCTCAACTTCGGGTTGATCCGGCCTTTGGGTTCGATGCCTGTTTGTTTAACAGATTCCTGGCGGATAGGTCAGATGTTCTTCTCAACTTCGGGTTGAACAGGCCTTCGGGTTTGATTCCTGTTTGTTTAACTAAAGCCTGACAGTGAGGTCAGATGTTCTTCTCAACTTCGGGTTGAGTCAGCCATCAAATTCGATGCCTGTTTGTTTAACATATGCCTGACCGCGAGGTCAAATGTTCTTCTCAACTTCGTGTTGTGCCGGCCTTCAGGTTCGATGCATGTTTGTTTAACTAATTCCTGATGGGGAGGTTAGAGGTTCCTCTCAACTTCAAGTTGAACCGGCCTTCGGGTTTGATGCCTGTTTGTTGAACAGATGTTTGACGGCAAGGTCAAATGTTCTTCTCAATTAAGGATTGAGACGGCCTTCGGTTTCGATGCCTGTTTGTTTAACAGATGCCTGACGATGAGGTCAAATGTTCTAATGAACATCGGGTTGAGCCGACCTTTGGGTTCAATGACTGTTTGTTTAACAGATGCCTGACGGTGAGGTCTAATGTTCTTATCAACTTCGGGTTGATCCGCCCTTCTGGTTCGATTCCTTTTTGTTTAACAAATGCCTGACAGTGAGTTCAGATGTTCTTCTCAACTTCGGGTTGTACCGGCCTTCGGATTTGATGCCTGTTTGTTTAAAAGATGCTTGATAGTGAAGTCAAATGTTCCTCTGAACTTCATGTTGAGCTGACCTTCAGGTTCGATGCCTATTTGTTTAACACATACTTGACTGCGAGGTCAGATGATCCACTCAAATTCGTGTTGGGCCGGCCTTTATGTTCGATGCCTGTTTGTTTAACAGATGTTTGATGGCGAGGTCAAATATTCTTCTGAACTATGGGTTGAGATGGCCTTCGGTTTTGATGCCAGTTTGTTTAACAGATGCCTGACGGTGAGGTCAGATGTTCTTCTCTACTTCGCGTTGAGCCGACCTTCGGGTTCGATGCCTGTTATTTTAACAGATGCCTAATGGCGAGGTCAAATGCTCTTCTCAACTTCGGGTTGAGCCGGCCTTCGGGTTTGATGCCTGTTTGTTTAACAGATGCCTGACGGCGATGTCTAATGTTCTTATCAACTTCGGGTTGAACCGCCCTTCAGGTTCGATGCTTGTTTGTTTAACAGATGAATGACGGTGAGATCAGATGTTCTTCTCAACTTCGGGTTGAGTCGGCCTTCGGATTTGATGCCTGTTTGTTTAAGAGATGCTTGAAAGTGAAGTCAAATGTTCCTCTTAACTTCATGTTGAGCCGACCTTCGGGTTCGATGCCTGTTTGTTTAACAGATGTTTGACAGTGAGGTCAGATGTTCTTCTCAACTTCAAGGTGAGCCAGCCTCGGGTTCGATACCTGTTTGTTTAACAGATGTTTGACGGCGAGGTCAGATGTTCTTCTCAAATAAGGGTTGAGACGACCTTCAGGTTTGATGCCTGTTTATTTAACAGATGCCTAACGGCGAGGTCAGATGTTCTTCTAAACTTCGGGTTGAGCCGGCCTTCGGGTACCACACCTTTTTGTTTAACAGATGCCTGACGGAGAGGTCAGATGTTCTTCTCAACTACAGGTTGTGCCAGCCTTTGCGTTCGATGCCTATTTGTTTAACAGATGCCTGGCTGCTAGGTCAGATGTTCTTCTCAACTTCGAGGTGAGCCGGCCTTCGGGTCCGATTCCTGTTTGTTTAACTAATGTCTGGCAGCAAGGTCAGATGTTCTTCTCAACTTCGGGTTGAGTCGACCATCAAATTCTATGCCTGTTTGTTTAACATATGCCTTACGGCGAAGTCAGATGTTGCTCTCAACTTCGTGTTGGGCCGGACTTCGGGTTCGATGCCTGTTTGGTTAAGAGATGCCTGACGGCGAGTTCTAATGTTCTTATCAACTTCGGGTTGAGCTGCCCGTCGGGTTCGATGCCTATTTGTTTAACAGATGCCTAACGGTGAGGTCAGATGTTCTTCTCGACTTCGGTTTGAGCCGGCCTTCGGTTTTCATGCCTGTTAGTTTAACAGATGCTTGCTAGTGAAGTTAAATGTTCCTCTCAACTTCATGTTGAACCGACCTTCGGGTTCGATGCCTGTTTGTTTAACAGATGTCTGACGGCGAGGTCATATGTTCCTCTCAACTTCGTGTTGAGCCAGCCTTCAGGTTCGATGCCTGTTTGTTTAACATTTTCCTGAAGGCGAGGTCAGATGTTCTTCTCAACTTGGTGTTGTGCCAGACTTCGGGTTCGATGCTTGTTTGTTTAATAGATGTTTGACGTCGAGTTCAAATGTTCTTCTCGGCTAAGGGTTGAGACGAACTTCAGGTATGAGGCCTGTTTGTTTAACAGATGCCTGACGATGAGGTCAGATGTTCTTCTCAACTTCGGGTTGAGCCGGCCTTCAGGTTCGATGCCTGTTATTTTAACAGATGCCTGGCGGCGAGGTCAAATGTTCTTCTCAACTTCGGGTTGAGCCGGCCTATGGGTTCGATGCCAGATTTTTTAACAGATGCCTGACAGCGAGGTCTAATGCTCTTTTCAACTTCGGGTTGAGCCGCCCTTCGGGTTCGATGCTTGTTTGTTCAACAGATGCCTGACGGATAGGTCAGATGTTCTTCTCAACTTCGGGTTGATCCGGCCTTTGGGTTCGATGCCTGTTTGTTTAACCGATTCCTGGCGGCTAGGTCAGATGTTCTTCTCAACTTCGGGTTGAACAGGCCTTCGGGTTTGATTCCTGTTTGTTTAACTAAAGCCTGACAATAAGGTCAGATGTTCTTCTCATTTTCGGGTTGAGTCAGCCATTAAATTCGATGCCTGTTTGTTTAACATATGCTTGACCGCGAGGTCAAATGTTCTTCTCAACTTCGTGTTGTGCCGGCCTTCAGGTTCGATGCATGTTTGTTTAACTAATTCTTGATGGGGAGGTCAGATGTTCCTCTCAACTTCAAGTTGAACCGGCTTTCGGGTTCGATGCCTGTTTGTTGAACAGATGTTTGACGGCAAGGTCAAATGTTCTTCTCAATTAAGGATTGAGACGGCCTTCGGGTTCGATGCTTGTTTGTTTAACAGATGTCTGACGGTGAGGTCAAATGTTCTAATGAACATCGGGTTGAGCCGGCCTTCGGGTTCGATGACTGTTTGTTTAACAGATGCCTGACGGTGAGGTCTAATGTTCTTATCAACTTCGGGTTGAGCCGCCCTTTTAGTTTGATTCCTTTTTGTTTAACAGATGCCTGATAGTGAGTTCAGATGTTCTTCTCAACTTCGGGTTGTACCGGCCTTCGGATTTGATGCCTGTTTGTTTAAAAGATGCTTGGTAGTGAAGTCAAATGTTCCTCTCAACTTCATGTTGAGCTGACCTTCAGGTTCGATGCCTATTTGTTTAACACATACTTGACAGCGAGGTCAGATGATCCACTCAACTTCGTGTTGAGCCGACCTTTGTGTTCGATGCCTGTTTGTTTAACAGATGTTTGATGGCGAGGTCAAATGTTCTTCTGAACTATGGGTTGAGACGGCCTTCGGGTTTGATGCCAGTTTGTTTAACAGATGCCTGACGGTGAGGTCAGATGTTCTTCTCAACTTCGGGTTGAGCCGACCTTCGGGTTCGATGCCTGTTATTTTAACAGATGCCTAATGGCGAGGTCAAATGCTCTTCTCAACTTCGGGTTGAGCCGGCCTTCGGGTTTGATGTCTGTTTGTTTAACAGATGCCTGACGGCGATGTCTAATGTTCTTATCAACTTCGGGTTGAGCCGCCCTTCAGGTTCGATGATTGTTTGTTTAACAGATGACTGACGGTGAGGTCAGATGTTCTTCTCAACTTCGGGTTGAGCCGGCCTTCGATTTTGATGCCTGTTTGTTTAAGAGATACTTTAAAGTGAAGTCAAATGTTCCTGTTAACTTCATGTTGAGCCGACCTTCGGGTTCGATGCCTGTTTGTTTAACAGATGTTTGACAGTGAGGTCAGACGTTCTTCTCAACTTCAAGGTGAGCCGGCTTCGGGTTCGATACCTGTTTGTTTAACAGATGTTTGACGGTGAGGTCAGATGTTCTTCTCAAATAAGGGTTGAGACGGCCTTCAGGTTTGATGCCTGTTTATTTAACAGATGAATAACGGCGAGGTCAGATGTTCTTTGATGGGCTAGGGACGTGTCTACTTATGCGTCTAGCGGTATCTTACTGCAAGTGCACAGCCTATCGAAGTAATATTTAAGGTTATCGATCCACAGGGATTCTATCGTTACGTAGTGCTAGATGAACTTCTAGTTTAGCTAAGGCGAATAGTTGTCACGATTGTTGTTGGTTTCCTAAAACTATTGAAGGCGGAATTAAATTCAAGTTTTTAATAAAATAATACTAAGACGGTCGGTATGTAATTATACTAACTTAGGTGGGTCAATCTAACCTAGGCTTATAAAGATGTTCACTTAATCTACTCGGTAGAGATTACTAGTTTGAATACCCTCAACTCACACTCTCGTGGTCTTGAATCAGATCTTATCCCTAAAGCCCTATGCCTGCTCTCGCCAGCCCATAAGTGTTTAGAAATAATTTTTGGAAACTAAATAATTCTAATTTATCTTAAAGCGCTCTCGCTGTATTTAATTTAAATGCCTAACTTTAGCTATCTGGTTAAAATCTCACACTCTCGTGGTCTTGACCCAACCTAATACCCTTTTCTTACTCTCGTAACGAAAAATACAGAGGGCATGATAACGCGAAATCATATCGTTTATTTGGCTTGATTTGCATGCATTTATTTGTGACTTTTATTAATTTATCTTGATTTATGTTCTATTATATGATTAATTTACTTTGTTTTGCAGATTGGGGAGAATTTGAACTAAAGAAAGAAAAAGAGAAGAAAAATACAGAAAATAGCAGAAAACAGAATTTGTGACTGTCACGGTCGTCACGGCCATGTCACGACCGTCACAGCCTTCACGATCGTCACGACCACGTCACGACCGTCACAGCCTTCACGATCGTCACGGCCATGTCACGACCGTCATGCATCAAATAACAGAAGTTCGTTCAAGACAGAAGTGGCCACGAGCACTTTCCTCCTTTTTCTCCTACTTTTTCTCCACTCACTGCCCACTACTGGAAGTTACTCCCACTCCCTCCATAATTCACCCATGATCTCTGGAAGTTGAAGAATGAATTATTTCCTATAAATAGGCCTTAGATTCAGAGTTTTGAGGGGGGCCTTCGACGTATCGAAGTGCTGCCAAATTTCCCATTGAAGCCAAATTTACGTTCTTGCATTATTTTCCCATTTCCTTTCCTTTTTATTTTCATTTGTATCGCTTTATTTCTTCCTGTACCTTTTAATTCTCGCCAAAGTAGAATCCTGCCGACATTGTGGAGGACTACTCAAGAATTCAAGATCAGTACGATTTACAGGTTTTTATAAATTGAATTATTATTTTATTTCTGTCAGTATGCATGTTTCATTATTTTGTTGTTTATGTTTATTTTCATTTACGTTAATTATCATGTCTAGCTAAAAACCTTAGGGCGGTATGTAGTTATAACAAACTTAACCGGTAAAATATAACCATGGGCTAAAATAATTAATCGCTTAACATTCTGGCTGATGCTTTTTAATTGAAATAGACCTTTTCGTTACGAGAGTAAGAAAAGAGTATTAGGTTGGGTCAAGACCACGAGAGTGTGAGATTTTAACCAGATAGCTAAAGTTAGGCATTTAAATTAAATACAGCGAGAGCGCTTTAAGATAAATTAGAATTATTTAGTTTCCAAAAATTATCTCTAAACACTTATGGGCTAGCGAGAGCAGGCATAGGGCTTTGGGGATAAGATCTGATATAAGACCACGAGAGTGTGAGTTGAGGGTATTTAGACTGGTAATCTCTACCGAATAGATTAAGTGACACCTTTATAAGCCTAGGTTAGATTGACCCACCTAAGTTAGTATAATTACATACCGACCGCCTTAATATTACTTTATTAAAACTTAAATTTAATTCCGCCTTTAATAGTCTTAGAAACCAACAAAAATCGTGACAACCATTCGCCTTAGCTTTACGCCGTAACAATAGATAACGGTAGATTGACATTGGTCTCTGTGGGTTCGACAATCTTTTATATTACTTCGATAGGCTGTGCACTTGCAGTAAGATACCGCTAGACGCATAAGTAGACACGTCTCTAGCCCATCAAGTTTTTTTGGCGCCGTTGCCGGGGACCAACAGTCAATATTGTGATTCCGTTGTTGCATAGTATAGACTAAGGCATTCTTATCTAAATCATTATGTATAACTCATATTTCCCTTATAATTACCACCCTCCATATTATAACTACCACCCCCAATATTTCGAGGAACCACAAATTCCTCTTAAATCCGACCTCGAAATATTATTAGAAGATTTCAATACTACGCATTCTCACCCAAATTCCCTCTATGATGACGACTCCCAATGTTTTGAGGAAACGCAAGATTTTGATACATCCAACCTCGAACTACTACTAGAAGAATTCAATGAGACGTCTACTCACGCTAGGATAAAATCTATGATGGAGCGCTTTGTGGAGACACAAACTCTCCAAAACGAAGATTTTAGAAGACAACATCTCCAAATTAATGAGGACCTTAGGCAGATGAACGTTATTGTCGATTCCCTCGCAACTCACAGCGAGACTTTGGAGACTCAAACCTCTCTGCTTAGACAAACACCTCTAGCACCCTTCCCAGAAGGACATGTGAATGTTGTAACAACCGTTAATGAAGAACAAATAGAAGATCCTAGGGAGATTGACGATGAGCCTGAGGAGAGTTTTGGTGAGAAAAACATACATATTGAGAAAAATCCACCGACACCAACCGAAAGGGAGGTTGTCGAAGATATAGAGAAGGAAGCACGTATCGTTGCTCCTCCTCCCTATACCCCACCTATTCCTTTCCCACAAAGGTTTGCAGAAGTTAAGGTAGACTCCCAATCCAAAACATATGTGGAGGTATTGAAAAATATACACACCAATGCACCTTTGTCTAAGGCCCTTCATAGAAAAAGAAAATTCGAGGACCGTGAAACTAGGGTCATTATTACTGTTAAAAGGGTACGATTAACTTTTGAGGTGGTGGATGAAATAACAAAGCCCAAATTTGAAAAGCTGATACGCAGAATAGATCCAGAACCACCACCACGCGTTCAAAACAAGCAACCACCCTACAGAAGAAAGAAACGAAAAGGTGAGGGATATGAGAGATGGCTTGATAAGTGGCCATGGAAACCGAAGACTATACAAAGTTCGATCGAGGAACCATTCTTGAAAGAACCGCCATGAGTACTTGCACTCCTTAGCCGTCGAGCTATCGACGCTAAACAAAGCGCTGTGTGGGAGGCAACCCACAAGGTCTTTATTTTAATTTGTTTGTTTAAATTTGCAGAAAATAAAGAAATGTATCGCTTGTTACTCTTTAGCTATATCTAAGCGACAACTCTCTAGATGACGATCTGAGAAGATGAGCTATGCCCACGGACATTCCTACGAGTGTCGCTGCTGGTGGGAACACTGATGATGAGTACTTCCTCTTGACGCGAGCAACATGATGAGCTGGTTCGAGAATTACACAAACAAAGTATCTCAAAATGCCCGCCACCGAAGTAGAAGTGATCAACAAAGACAAAGATAGCAAGAGCAGTAGCATTCATACAGGTTATATCTTTCCTTTTCCACCTTTTACTGAAACATTGAGGACAATGTTTGGTTTAAGTGTGGGGGAGGAACTCTATCGCTTTCATTTTATTGCTTTTAGTTTGATTTATTGTTTTTATCTATTTTTAATGCTATGTCAAAATCTTTGCATGTGCTGTCGAGTCTTTATGAGTGGTTTTCGCCTATTATTCAAACTTCCCCAAAATTTCAAAATTTCAAAATTTCAACCTCCAACAAAAACTTTTTGATTCATGACATGGTACTCCGAAGGTATATAGGCTGTTTAGGCTATGTTAGAAAAACTTGGGAAAGTTTTGATAAAATTGATATCGTCCTGACAACCTTAACCCCCTAAATATGCAAAATAAATTTGAGTACCCATTATGCCGAGACCTTAAAACTCCAGGTTCTTGTAGTAATCCCTAAGTAGTTTATTTAAGCAGTCAGCACCATCCTAAACACACTAAGTAAGAGACCGATGCAAATAAGTGTACGATCTCTAGGTTAAAATGAGAAACTAAGAAAGAAAAGAAAAAAAATATTATGAAGAAAAAGACATGTTCCTTCTAAGTTAGGTGCTCCTCACCCGAGCACTTAGCCTAACGGTACTAACTCTTTAAGTTCAATTGATGCTCAAGCATATTTGCAGAAAAAAATGAAATAATAATGAGATCGTAGTCACTAACAGGTCTACTTGCCATGAATGTGTATGGATAACGGGCTTAATGTGATTGCACTATAATGAAACGGGGTGAAAGAGAGCATGAGTTATAGGTTGAGTTATAATGGCATGATTCCGATTGGTTTGCATAAGTAGGGAGTTTTTGAAGTTGTGTCGTTATGATATCCTTGGTATTAATATTTAGTACCTATCGATCTAACATTAGCCTAGCAGCCACGTATGATTAGAGTTTCGTCGTGATTTTGTTTCGAACTATGCTTATTTCTTTTTACTGTGTTGGTCGATTGCTTGAGGACAAGCAATGGTTTAAGTGTGGGGATGTTTGATAACGCGAAATCATATCGTTTATTTGGCTTGATTTGCATGCATTTATTTGTGACTTTTATTAATTTATCTTGATTTATGTTCTATTATATGATTAATTTACTTTGTTTTGCAGATTGGGGAGAATTTGAACTAAAGAAAGAAAAAGAGAAGAAAAATACAGAAAATAGCAGAAAACAGAATTTGTGAGTGTCACGGTCGTCACGGCCATGTCACGACCGTCACAGCCTTCACGATCGTCACGACCACGTCACGACCGTCACAGCCTTCACGATCGTCACGGCCATGTCACGACCGTCATGCATCAAATAACAGAAGTTCGTTCAAGACAGAAGTGGCCACGAGCACTTTCCTCCTTTTTCTCCTACTTTTTCTCCACTCACTGCCCACTACTGGAAGTTACTCCCACTCCCTCCATAATTCACCCATGATCTCTGGAAGTTGAAGAATGAATTATTTCCTATAAATAGGCCTTAGATTCAGAGTTTTGAGGGGGGCCTTCGACGTATCGAAGTGCTGCCAAATTTCCCATTGAAGCCAAATTTACGTTCTTGCATTATTTTCCCATTTCCTTTCCTTTTTATTTTCATTTGTATCGCTTTATTTCTTCCTGTACCTTTTAATTCTCGCCAAAGTAGAATCCTGCCGACATTGTGGAGGACTACTCAAGAATTCAAGATCAGTACGATTTACAGGTTTTTATAAATTGAATTATTATTTTATTTCTGTCAGTATGCATGTTTCATTATTTTGTTGTTTATGTTTATTTTCATTTACGTTAATTATCATGTCTAGCTAAAAACCTTAGGGCGGTATGTAGTTATAACAAACTTAACCGGTAAAATATAACCATGGGCTAAAATAATTAATCGCTTAACATTCTGGCTGATGCTTTTTAATTGAAATAGACCTTTTCGTTACGAGAGTAAGAAAAGAGTATTAGGTTGGGTCAAGACCACGAGAGTGTGAGATTTTAACCAGATAGCTAAAGTTAGGCATTTAAATTAAATACAGCGAGAGCGCTTTAAGATAAATTAGAATTATTTAGTTTCCAAAAATTATCTCTAAACACTTATGGGCTAGCGAGAGCAGGCATAGGGCTTTGGGGATAAGATCTGATATAAGACCACGAGAGTGTGAGTTGAGGGTATTTAGACTGGTAATCTCTACCGAATAGATTAAGTGACACCTTTATAAGCCTAGGTTAGATTGACCCACCTAAGTTAGTATAATTACATACCGACCGCCTTAATATTACTTTATTAAAACTTAAATTTAATTCCGCCTTTAATAGTCTTAGAAACCAACAAAAATCGTGACAACCATTCGCCTTAGCTTTACGCCGTAACAATAGATAACGGTAGATTGACATTGGTCTCTGTGGGTTCGACAATCTTTTATATTACTTCGATAGGCTGTGCACTTGCAGTAAGATACCGCTAGACGCATAAGTAGACACGTCTCTAGCCCATCAAGTTTTTTTGGCGCCGTTGCCGGGGACCAACAGTCAATATTGTGATTCCGTTGTTGCATAGTATAGACTAAGGCATTCTTATCTAAATCATTATGTATAACTCATATTTCCCTTATAATTACCACCCTCCATATTATAACTACCACCCCCAATATTTCGAGGAACCACAAATTCCTCTTAAATCCGACCTCGAAATATTATTAGAAGATTTCAATACTACGCATTCTCACCCAAATTCCCTCTATGATGACGACTCCCAATGTTTTGAGGAAACGCAAGATTTTGATACATCCAACCTCGAACTACTACTAGAAGAATTCAATGAGACGTCTACTCACGCTAGGATAAAATCTATGATGGAGCGCTTTGTGGAGACACAAACTCTCCAAAACGAAGATTTTAGAAGACAACATCTCCAAATTAATGAGGACCTTAGGCAGATGAACGTTATTGTCGATTCCCTCGCAACTCACAGCGAGACTTTGGAGACTCAAACCTCTCTGCTTAGACAAACACCTCTAGCACCCTTCCCAGAAGGACATGTGAATGTTGTAACAACCGTTAATGAAGAACAAATAGAAGATCCTAGGGAGATTGACGATGAGCCTGAGGAGAGTTTTGGTGAGAAAAACATACATATTGAGAAAAATCCACCGACACCAACCGAAAGGGAGGTTGTCGAAGATATAGAGAAGGAAGCACGTATCGTTGCTCCTCCTCCCTATACCCCACCTATTCCTTTCCCACAAAGGTTTGCAGAAGTTAAGGTAGACTCCCAATCCAAAACATATGTGGAGGTATTGAAAAATATACACACCAATGCACCTTTGTCTAAGGCCCTTCATAGAAAAAGAAAATTCGAGGACCGTGAAACTAGGGTCATTATTACTGTTAAAAGGGTACGATTAACTTTTGAGGTGGTGGATGAAATAACAAAGCCCAAATTTGAAAAGCTGATACGCAGAATAGATCCAGAACCACCACCACGCGTTCAAAACAAGCAACCACCCTACAGAAGAAAGAAACGAAAAGGTGAGGGATATGAGAGATGGCTTGATAAGTGGCCATGGAAACCGAAGACTATACAAAGTTCGATCGAGGAACCATTCTTGAAAGAACCGCCATGAGTACTTGCACTCCTTAGCCGTCGAGCTATCGACGCTAAACAAAGCGCTGTGTGGGAGGCAACCCACAAGGTCTTTATTTTAATTTGTTTGTTTAAATTTGCAGAAAATAAAGAAATGTATCGCTTGTTACTCTTTAGCTATATCTAAGCGACAACTCTCTAGATGACGATCTGAGAAGATGAGCTATGCCCACGGACATTCCTACGAGTGTCGCTGCTGGTGGGAACACTGATGATGAGTACTTCCTCTTGACGCGAGCAACATGATGAGCTGGTTCGAGAATTACACAAACAAAGTATCTCAAAATGCCCGCCACCGAAGTAGAAGTGATCAACAAAGACAAAGATAGCAAGAGCAGTAGCATTCATACAGGTTATATCTTTCCTTTTCCACCTTTTACTGAAACATTGAGGACAATGTTTGGTTTAAGTGTGGGGGAGGAACTCTATCGCTTTCATTTTATTGCTTTTAGTTTGATTTATTGTTTTTATCTATTTTTAATGCTATGTCAAAATCTTTGCATGTGCTGTCGAGTCTTTATGAGTGGTTTTCGCCTATTATTCAAACTTCCCCAAAATTTCAAAATTTCAAAATTTCAACCTCCAACAAAAACTTTTTGATTCATGACATGGTACTCCGAAGGTATATAGGCTGTTTAGGCTATGTTAGAAAAACTTGGGAAAGTTTTGATAAAATTGATATCGTCCTGACAACCTTAACCCCCTAAATATGCAAAATAAATTTGAGTACCCATTATGCCGAGACCTTAAAACTCCAGGTTCTTGTAGTAATCCCTAAGTAATTTATTTAAGCAGTCAGCACCATCCTAAACACACTAAGTAAGAGACCGATGCAAATAAGTGTACGATCTCTAGGTTAAAATGAGAAACTAAGAAAGAAAAGAAAAAAAATATTATGAAGAAAAAGACATGTTCCTTCTAAGTTAGGTGCTCCTCACCCGAGCACTTAGCCTAACGGTACTAACTCTTTAAGTTCAATTGATGCTCAAGCATATTTGCAGAAAAAAATGAAATAATAATGAGATCGTAGTCACTAACAGGTCTACTTGCCATGAATGTGTATGGATAACGGGCTTAATGTGATTGCACTATAATGAAACGGGGTGAAAGAGAGCATGAGTTATAGGTTGAGTTATAATGGCATGATTCCGATTGGTTTGCATAAGTAGGGAGTTTTTGAAGTTGTGTCGTTATGATATCCTTGGTATTAATATTTAGTACCTATCGATCTAACATTAGCCTAGCAGCCACGTATGATTAGAGTTTCGTCGTGATTTTGTTTCGAACTATGCTTATTTCTTTTTACTGTGTTGGTCGATTGCTTGAGGACAAGCAATGGTTTAAGTGTGGGGATGTTTGATAACGCGAAATCATATCGTTTATTTGGCTTGATTTGCATGCATTTATTTGTGACTTTTATTAATTTATCTTGATTTATGTTCTATTATATGATTAATTTACTTTGTTTTGCAGATTGGGGAGAATTTGAACTAAAGAAAGAAAAAGAGAAGAAAAATACAGAAAATAGCAGAAAACAGAATTTGTGACTGTCACGGTCGTCACGGCCATGTCACGACCGTCACAGCCTTCACGATCGTCACGACCACGTCACGACCGTCACAGCCTTCAAGATCGTCACGGCCATGTCACGACCGTCATGCATCAAATAACAGAAGTTCGTTCAAGACAGAAGTGGCCACGAGCACTTTCCTCCTTTTTCTCCTACTTTTTCTCCACTCACTGCCCACTACTGGAAGTTACTCCCACTCCCTCCATAATTCACCCATGATCTCTGGAAGTTGAAGAATGAATTATTTCCTATAAATAGGCCTTAGATTCAGAGTTTTGAGGGGGGCCTTCGACGTATCGAAGTGCTGCCAAATTTCCCATTGAAGCCAAATTTACGTTCTTGCATTATTTTCCCATTTCCTTTCCTTTTTATTTTCATTTGTATCGCTTTATTTCTTCCTGTACCTTTTAATTCTCGCCAAAGTAGAATCCTGCCGACATTGTGGAGGACTACTCAAGAATTCAAGATCAGTACGATTTACAGGTTTTTATAAATTGAATTATTATTTTATTTCTGTCAGTATGCATGTTTCATTATTTTGTTGTTTATGTTTATTTTCATTTACGTTAATTATCATGTCTAGCTAAAAACCTTAGGGCGGTATGTAGTTATAACAAACTTAACCGGTAAAATATAACCATGGGCTAAAATAATTAATCGCTTAACATTCTGGCTGATGCTTTTTAATTGAAATAGACCTTTTCGTTACGAGAGTAAGAAAAGAGTATTAGGTTGGGTCAAGACCACGAGAGTGTGAGATTTTAACCAGATAGCTAAAGTTAGGCATTTAAATTAAATACAGCGAGAGCGCTTTAAGATAAATTAGAATTATTTAGTTTCCAAAAATTATCTCTAAACACTTATGGGCTAGCGAGAGCAGGCATAGGGCTTTGGGGATAAGATCTGATATAAGACCACGAGAGTGTGAGTTGAGGGTATTTAGACTGGTAATCTCTACCGAATAGATTAAGTGACACCTTTATAAGCCTAGGTTAGATTGACCCACCTAAGTTAGTATAATTACATACCGACCGCCTTAATATTACTTTATTAAAACTTAAATTTAATTCCGCCTTTAATAGTCTTAGAAACCAACAAAAATCGTGACAACCATTCGCCTTAGCTTTACGCCGTAACAATAGATAACGGTAGATTGACATTGGTCTCTGTGGGTTCGACAATCTTTTATATTACTTCGATAGGCTGTGCACTTGCAGTAAGATACCGCTAGACGCATAAGTAGACGCATAAAAAGGAAAGGAAATGGGAAAATAATGCAAGAACGTAAATTTGGCTTCAATGGGAAATTTGGCAGCACTTCGATACGTCGAAGGCCCCCCTCAAAACTCTGAATCTAAGGCCTATTTATAGGAAATAATTCATTCTTCAACTTCCAGAGATCATGGGTGAATTATGGAGGGAGTGGGAGTAACTTCCAGTAGTGGGCAGTGAGTGGAGAAAAAGTAGGAGAAAAAGGAGGAAAGTGCTCGTGGCCACTTCTGTCTTGAACGAACTTCTGTTATTTGATGCATGACGGTCGTGACATGGCCGTGACGATCGTGAAGGCTGTGACGGTCGTGACGTGGTCGTGACGATCGTGAAGGCTGTGACGGTCGTGACATGGCCGTGACGACCGTGACAGTCACAAATTCTGTTTTCTGCTATTTTCTGTATTTTTCTTCTCTTTTTCTTTCTTTAGTTCAAATTCTCCCCAATCTGCAAAACAAAGTAAATTAATCATATAATAGAACATAAATCAAGATAAATTAATAAAAGTCACAAATAAATGCATGCAAATCAAGCCAAATAAACGATATGATTTCGCGTTATCAAACATCCCCACACTTAAACCATTGCTTGTCCTCAAGCAATCGACCAACACAGTAAAAAGAAATAAGCATAGTTCGAAACAAAATCACGACGAAACTCTAATCATACGTGGCTGCTAGGCTAATGTTAGATCGATAGGTACTAAATATTAATACCAAGGATATCATAACGACACAACTTCAAAAACTCCCTACTTATGCAAACCAATCGGAATCATGCCATTATAACTCAACCTATAACTCATGCTCTCTTTCACCCCGTTTCATTATAGTGCAATCACATTAAGCCCGTTATCCATACACATTCATGGCAAGTAGACCTGTTAGTGACTACGATCTCATTATTATTTCATTTTTTTCTGCAAATATGCTTGAGCATCAATTGAACTTAAAGAGTTAGTACCGTTAGGCTAAGTGCTCGGGTGAGGAGCACCTAACTTAGAAGGAACATGTCTTTTTCTTCATAATATTTTTTTTCTTTTCTTTCTTAGTTTCTCATTTTAACCTAGAGATCGTACACTTATTTGCATCGGTCTCTTACTTAGTGTGTTTAGGATGGTGCTGACTGCTTAAATAAACTACTTAGGGATTACTACAAGAACCTGGAGTTTTAAGGTCTCGGCATAATGGGTACTCAAATTTATTTTGCATATTTAGGGGGTTAAGGTTGTCAGGACGATATCAATTTTATCAAAACTTTCCCAAGTTTTTCTAACATAGCCTAAACAGCCTATATACCTTCGGAGTACCATGTCATGAATCAAAAAGTTTTTGTTGGAGGTTGAAATTTTGAAATTTTGAAATTTTGGGGAAGTTTGAATAATAGGCGAAAACCACTCATAAAGACTCGACAGCACATGCAAAGATTTTGACATAGCATTAAAAATAGATAAAAACAATAAATCAAACTAAAAGCAATAAAATGAAAGCGATAGAGTTCCTCCCCCACACTTAAACCAAACATTGTCCTCAATGTTTCAGTAAAAGGTGGAAAAGGAAAGATATAACCTGTATGAATGCTACTGCTCTTGCTATCTTTGTCTTTGTTGATCACTTCTACTTCGGTGGCGGGCATTTTGAGATACTTTGTTTGTGTAATTCTCGAACCAGCTCATCATGTTGCTCGCGTCAAGAGGAAGTACTCATCATCAGTGTTCCCACCAGCAGCGACACTCGTAGGAATGTCCGTGGGCATAGCTCATCTTCTCAGATCGTCATCTAGAGAGTTGTCGCTTAGATATAGCTAAAGAGTAACAAGCGATACATTTCTTTATTTTCTGCAAATTTAAACAAACAAATTAAAATAAAGACCTTGTGGGTTGCCTCCCACACAGCGCTTTGTTTAGCGTCGATAGCTCGACGGCTAAGGAGTGCAAGTACTCATGGCGGTTCTTTCAAGAATGGTTCCTCGATCGAACTTTGTATAGTCTTCGGTTTCCATGGCCACTTATCAAGCCATCTCTCATATCCCTCACCTTTTCGTTTCTTTCTTCTGTAGGGTGGTTGCTTGTTTTGAACGCGTGGTGGTGGTTCTGGATCTATTCTGCGTATCAGCTTTTCAAATTTGGGCTTTGTTATTTCATCCACCACCTCAAAAGTTAATCGTACCCTTTTAACAGTAATAATGACCCTAGTTTCACGGTCCTCGAATTTTCTTTTTCTATGAAGGGCCTTAGACAAAGGTGCATTGGTGTGTATATTTTTCAATACCTCCACATATGTTTTGGATTGGGAGTCTACCTTAACTTCTGCAAACCTTTGTGGGAAAGGAATAGGTGGGGTATAGGGAGGAGGAGCAACGATACGTGCTTCCTTCTCTATATCTTCGACAACCTCCCTTTCGGTTGGTGTCGGTGGATTTTTCTCAATATGTATGTTTTTCTCACCAAAACTCTCCTCAGGCTCATCGTCAATCTCCCTAGGATCTTCTATTTGTTCTTCATTAACGGTTGTTACAACATTCACATGTCCTTCTGGGAAGGGTGCTAGAGGTGTTTGTCTAAGCAGAGAGGTTTGAGTCTCCAAAGTCTCGCTGTGAGTTGCGAGGGAATCGACAATAACGTTCATCTGCCTAAGGTCCTCATTAATTTGGAGATGTTGTCTTCTAAAATCTTCGTTTTGGAGAGTTTGTGTCTCCACAAAGCGCTCCATCATAGATTTTATCCTAGCGTGAGTAGACGTCTCATTGAATTCTTCTAGTAGTAGTTCGAGGTTGGATGTATCAAAATCTTGCGTTTCCTCAAAACATTGGGAGTCGTCATCATAGAGGGAATTTGGGTGAGAATGCGTAGTATTGAAATCTTCTAATAATATTTCGAGGTCGGATTTAAGAGGAATTTGTGGTTCCTCGAAATATTGGGGGTGGTAGTTATAATATGGAGGGTGGTAATTATAAGGGAAATATGAGTTATACATAATGATTTAGATAAGAATGCCTTAGTCTATACTATGCAACAACGGAATCACAATATTGACTGTTGGTCCCCGGCAACGGCGCCAAAAAAACTTGATGGGCTAGAGACGTGTCTACTTATGCGTCTAGCGGTATCTTACTGCAAGTGCACAGCCTATCGAAGTAATATAAAAGATTGTCGAACCCACAGAGACCAATGTCAATCTACCGTTATCTATTGTTACGGCGTAAAGCTAAGGCGAATGGTTGTCACGATTTTTGTTGGTTTCTAAGACTATTAAAGGCGGAATTAAATTTAAGTTTTAATAAAGTAATATTAAGGCGGTCGGTATGTAATTATACTAACTTAGGTGGGTCAATCTAACCTAGGCTTATAAAGGTGTCACTTAATCTATTCGGTAGAGATTACCAGTCTAAATACCCTCAACTCACACTCTCGTGGTCTTATATCAGATCTTATCCCCAAAGCCCTATGCCTGCTCTCGCTAGCCCATAAGTGTTTAGAGATAATTTTTGGAAACTAAATAATTCTAATTTATCTTAAAGCGCTCTCGCTGTATTTAATTTAAATGCCTAACTTTAGCTATCTGGTTAAAATCTCACACTCTCGTGGTCTTGACCCAACCTAATACTCTTTTCTTACTCTCGTAACGAAAAGGTCTATTTCAATTAAAAAGCATCAGCCAGAATGTTAAGCGATTAATTATTTTAGCCCATGGTTATATTTTACCGGTTAAGTTTGTTATAACTACATACCGCCCTAAGGTTTTTAGCTAGACATGATAATTAACGTAAATGAAAATAAACATAAACAACAAAATAATGAAACATGCATACTGACAGAAATAAAATAATAATTCAATTTATAAAAACCTGTAAATCGTACTGATCTTGAATTCTTGAGTAGTCCTCCACAATGTCGGCAGGATTCTACTTTGGCGAGAATTAAAAGGTACAGGAAGAAATAAAGCGATACAAATGAAAATAAAAAGGAAAGGAAATGGGAAAATAATGCAAGAACGTAAATTTGGCTTCAATGGGAAATTTGGCAGCACTTCGATACGTCGAAGGCCCCCCTCAAAACTCTGAATCTAAGGCCTATTTATAGGAAATAATTCATTCTTCAACTTCCAGAGATCATGGGTGAATTATGGAGGGAGTGGGAGTAACTTCCAGTAGTGGGCAGTGAGTGGAGAAAAAGTAGGAGAAAAAGGAGGAAAGTGCTCGTGGCCACTTCTGTCTTGAACGAACTTCTGTTATTTGATGCATGACGGTCGTGACATGGCCGTGACGATCGTGAAGGCTGTGACGGTCGTGACGTGGTCGTGACGATCGTGAAGGCTGTGACGGTCGTGACATGGCCGTGACGACCGTGACAGTCACAAATTCTGTTTTCTGCTATTTTCTGTATTTTTCTTCTCTTTTTCTTTCTTTAGTTCAAATTCTCCCCAATCTGCAAAACAAAGTAAATTAATCATATAATAGAACATAAATCAAGATAAATTAATAAAAGTCACAAATAAATGCATGCAAATCAAGCCAAATAAACGATATGATTTCGCGTTATCAAGCCGGCCTTCGGGTACCACACCTTTTTGTTTAACAGATGCCTGACGGAGAGGTCAGATGTTCTTCTCAACTACGGGATGTGCCAGCCTTTGCGTTCGATGCCTGTTTGTTTAATAGATGTCTGGCGGCTAGGTCAGATGTTTTTCTCAACTTCGAGGTGAGCCGGCCTTCGGGTCCGATTCCTGTTTGTTTAACTAATTCCTGGCAGCAAGGTCGGATGTTCTTCTCAACTTCGGGTTGAGTCGACCATCAAA
This sequence comes from Lathyrus sativus, assembly GCA_963859935.3. NCBI lineage: Eukaryota > Viridiplantae > Streptophyta > Magnoliopsida > Fabales > Fabaceae > Lathyrus > Lathyrus sativus. The sequence continues at coordinate 72,672 of CAWUDS030000946.1, read as the reverse complement.
TTCTATGCCTGTTTGTTTAACATATGCCTTACAGCGAGGTCAGATGTTGCTCTCAACTTCGTGTTGGGCCGGACTTCGGGTTCGATGCCTGTTTGGTTAAGAGATGCCTGACGGCGAGTTCTAATGTTCTTATCAACTTCGGGTTGAGCTGCCCTTCGGGTTGGATGCCTGTTTGTTTAACAGATGCCTGACGGTGAGGTCAGATGTTCTTCTCAACTTCGGGTTGAGCCGGCCTTCGATTTTGATGCCTGTTAGTTTAACATATGCTTGATAGTAAAGTTAAATGTTCCTCTCAACTTCATGTTGAACCGGCCTTCGGGTTCGATGCCTATTTGTTTAACAGATGTCTGACGGCGAGGTCATATGTTCCTCTCAACTTCGTGTTGAGCCAGCCTTCGGGTTCGATGCCTGTTTGTTTAACATTTGCCTGAAGGCGAGGTCAAATGTTCTTCTCAACTTGGTGTTGTGCCAGACTTCGGGTTCGATGCCTGTTTGTTTAACAGATGTTTGACGTCGAGGTCAAATGTTCTTCTCAACTAAGGGTTGAGACGGACTTCGGGTTTGAGGCCTGTTTGTTTAACAAATGCCTGACGACGAGGTCAGATGTTCTTCTCAACTTCGGGTTGAGGAGGCCTTCAGGTTCGATGCCTGTTATTTTAATAGATGCCTGACGGCGAGGTCAAATGTTCTTCTCAACTTCGGGTTGAGCCGACCTTTGGGTTCGATGCCAGATTTTTTAACAGATGCCTGACAGCGAGGTCTAATGCTCTTTTCAACTTCGGGTTGATCCGCCATTCGGGTTCGATGCCTGTTTGTTCAATAGATGCCTGACGGCTAGGTCAGATGTTCTTCTCAACTTTGCGTTGATCCGGCCTTTGGGTTCGATGCCTGTTTGTTTAACAGATTCCTGGCGGCTAGGTCAGATGTTCTTCTAACCTTCGGGTTGAACAGGCCTTCGGGTTTGATTCCTGTTTGTTTAACTAAAGCCTGACAGTGAGGTCAGATGTTCTTCTCAACTTCGGGTTGAGTCAGCCATCAAATTCGATGCCTGTTTGTTTAACATATGCCTGACCGCGAGGTCAAATGTACTTCTCAACTTCGTGTTGTGCCGGCCTTCAGGTTCGATGCATGTTTGTTTAACTAATTCCTGATGGGGAGGTCAGATGTTCCTCTCAACTTCAAGTTGAACCGGCCTTCGGGTTCGATGCCTGTTTGTTGAACAGATGTTTGACGGCAAGGTCAAATGTTCTTCTCAATTAAGGATAGAGACGGCCTTCGGGTTCGATGCCTGTTTGTTTAACAGATGCCTGACGGTGAGGTCAAATGTTCTAATGAACATCGGGTTGAGCCGACCTTCAGGTTCAATGACTGTTTGTTTAACAGATGCCTGATGGTGAGGTCTAATGTTCTTATCAACTTCGGGTTGAGCCGCCCTTCTGGTTCGATTCCTTTTTGTTTAACAAATGCCTGACAGTGATTTCAGATGTTCTTCTCAACTTCGGGTTGTACCGGCCTTCGGATTTGATGCCTGTTTGTTTAAAAGATGCTTGACAGTGAAGTCAAATGTTCCTCTCAACTTCATGTTGAGCTGACCTTCAGGTTCGATGCCAATTTGTTTAACACATACTTGACGGCGAGGTCAGATGATCCTCTCAACTTCGTGTTGCGCCGGCCTTTGGGTTCGATGCCTGTTTGTTTAACAGATGTTTGATGGAGAGGTCAAATGTTCTTCTGAAATATGGGTTAAGACGGCCTTCGGGTTTGATGCCAGTTTGTTTAACAGATGCCTGATGGTGGGGTCAGATCTTCTTCTCAACTTCGGGTTGAGCCGACTGTCGCTACTGCGAAAATCGGCGCCGGCTGAACAGAAGAGTCGCCACCGTGCGTTATTTATCCCACGGGAGGGAAAGGAAACGCTCAGAGTAAACCTCGCACAACACAGGAAAGGTATGGTCGTCGCAACCAAAACCTGGATTCGGGAGTCGGTTACGCAAGGGGAAGGTATTAGCACCCCTCACGTCCGTCGTACTCGACGGGATCCACGCTTGTTTTCGGGTATGGATTGTTATTCTATCTACTCTAAAGGTCAGGGGTTAAAAAGAAAAGAGAATGAAAATAAAATGACTCGGCAAAGTATCGCACTTTATGCCTACGTATTCTCGTCTGGAACGAGAAATCAGAGTCAACGTAGTTCGCCTACCTACGGGAAAGGAGGGGAAGGTTGCTCGCTAGGATATCGCATCCTATGCCTACGTACTTCCACACTGCATGGAAGATCAGAGCAAACGTAGTTCGGGCCACGTACGACACAAGTCTGCCTTGGTTGATTTTATTCCTTCTGAAAAAGGTTTTTCTGATTAACAGTCCAAGAGGACAAAAATGACGTTTTGATGAGTTCACATTCTTTTACGGAAGAAGTGTCTTTTATTGTGTTTGAAATCTTTATGTGTTTTTCTGTTTGTTTTGAGAAAGAAAGAGACAGAACTCTAACCTACGGTTGCGAAGGGAAACAAACTAACCTAGTGTTATCATGCATGGGTTAAGACCTGGTGTCTATCATGCTCCTCTCCTGCACAGAGAGAAACAGAGATCCTACGGGATAGGCAGAAACAGAAACAATATCAGATATATACAGTAAAACAGTAAAATGCATGGATGCAACAATACAAGCGAGGCAAGGGAGTCCCACTCAACCTCGAACCTAGAAAACAATAGGCGAAAGTGAACAGGCTTCACTTTCAACCCAACAGGGTAAACAGCAAACAATACAGTTCAGAAAACCAATCAATACATCAACAAATGAAATACAGCAACAGAAACAGCATCAGCAGCTCTGAATCAACAACTGGCTTCAAGCAATCTCCAATCAGCTACAGGCTTCAACAAGCATCAATATCCATCTTCATGGCCTTCAGACAATGGCTTTGATCATCAGTCTTCCATCTGCAATGCCTTTTCTTCAAGCTCAAACCTCCAGGATGAGGGATCAGTCACAAGAGTGAATTGGGTGTTAAGCAATCAGCTGACTACCAAAGGTGGTGAACAGACTGCTTCTAACACAAGAGGCATTTTCTCTCAAGAGTTCTATCTCATAGACACTATCACCAAGCCTTCCAAAGGAAGGGGGTGAGTGTCTTAGAGAGACTCTGAATCACAGAGAAGAATGGATGCAGACAAGGCCATCCATGTTTGAGAAACAATCATTCTAATCTAGAGCTCTGCCTAGCTCCTAAACCCTAGTCTCCTCAGCATCTGCCAGCAAGAAACTCCTCCTCAACTCTGACAGTTGATCTTCAATCTTTGAATCTCCAATAGCTTCATCTCCACAAATCTTCAGCTTCCCCAGGGCCCCAGACAAACCCAATATCCAATCAAACAATCAACAATCTCCAGAGGGCACACCACACCAGACAGCAGATATACAGACAATAATAATAACAGTAGGGGAATCCTAACTTTTCTCTAAGGGATCTAATAGCTACCCATAGCCCCTAGAGTCCCATAACTAACCTATTCAAACCCTAAGTCCTAAGGGAGAAAATTGAACTTCCTAAGTTGTCACCTAAAACCCTAGTTTTGTTCATGATATTCAAGCATTTATTAATCATCTAAAATTAACCTCTAAACATGGGAACTAAAATATTTCTACAAGCTTAACATCTCATCTAAACAATATGAAAAGAATGATCAAAAAATATTAAAGCATGTGAGAGAACAAAAATCATAAAAATGATGCATGAAATGAATTATTTATTATGCTATTTATTTAGAAAATATGTAAAAAATATGAAATAAAACTAAAAATGAAATTTTATTTTCCTATAATATTCTAGACATTTTAATGAAAATATGGTAAAAAGAATGGATTAAAAAACATTTTTTATGAATTTATTATGATTTAATGAAAATGGCAAAAATTAGAATGAAATAAGAAAAATTAAAATGAATTAAAATGAGCAAGAGGGGGTATGAAGAGTAACTACGCGCAGTTCAATTCTGGATGGGCCTCATAAAGGGGGGTGTTGGTAGCGTTTCACACTGGGCCCAATCAACCATCAGAATTAAAAAACAAAAGGGAATCAGCTGGGGGTGAGAAAAGCAGCGAAAACACGTTGGAAAATAGTTTTAGGCCTAACTCGGGGGTGGGGATAACACAATCATCTGAGGCCCGCCCGTTTCAATTAATGAAACGGTGCGTTTAGGGCCAGGGTAATCTCCCTCCAATTCAGATTGAATATAGGCCATTGGATCACTCTAAAAGTCAAGAGTCTTACACCAAACGAATGGCCACGATTTCGTCTTCTTCCTCATTCAACCTGAAACCTAGGGTTTCTGCCATGCGAGCTCATGCACGAGCTACCTTACACCAAACCGTTCTCACTCCACACGCAATGAATCCTCATGATGTAAACATGAAATCTGCTCAGAATCTCCTCCTCTATAATCCTATGGCCTTAGATCAATTTGAAACTCACCACAACACCAAACCCGCGCGCATCAAACTCTGGTTATCATGAGATTACTCTGAGATGCACCAAGATAATTCTCTCTCAAACCTATCCTAAACTGCTCTATACATCATGGTGATTAACCTGATCAATCCAACTAACATTCTAGTGCATTAACATAGGAGATATTGATCCAAACAGTTTATGGTACCTGCTAACAATGGACTCCAAATCACTCCAAATTCATCTAAACTAATCTCCTAACCACCTAGATCAATTCTACACTAACAAAATCATGCCTAACTAACTGAATCGAGCTGTGTGATTGAAAACTTACCTTGTGCAAAATCTTGCAAACAGCTATGGAGATGGAAGATCTGAGGCTTTTAAGTGTTGAATCTTGATCAATCCTTGAGGAACTTGATTCTGTATGCACAAACTTGGAGGTTCCTTGCTTGAATCATGCAATCCACTTGAACTTGTGATTTTGATGATCTTGAGAAAAGCACTCGAAAATGGATGATAACTACCAGAAACTTGCTCCAATTATGATCTATGATGATGATGGAATGAAATTGAATTGATTATGATGAAGATTGATAAAGAATTTGAGATATTTGGAATGAAACTTTTATGAAAAAGTGTGAGAAATCTTGTGAAATTCTTGGTGCAAATGAGGCCAACCCTTGCCAAATTCTCCTTTCATGAATATATAGACCCCAAATGAACATTCTAGATCCATCTTGCACATTCCCTTGTTTTCAAATTTTGATCCATTTTTGATTATGTTTCTTAAATGATAAGCCACCATGGATAACTTCATTTTTTCCTTCTAAACTCAAAAAAGTGGGTGAACCATTGTTCTTAGAATTGTTTTTCCATTCAAAATCATATATTGGAAGTCTCCATTTGGACTTGTAAATCTCCCAAACCATTTTCCAACTTGAAATTATTCACTTTATAAGCCTTTTTAGTTCATATTTTGACCTATCATGCAACTCCATGCTATGGGCTTCTCCAATAACTTGTGACCTTCTTTCTAGACTTAAAATCCCATTTGGAGCAAGTTTGATGTTGTAAGTTTTTCCATTTGAGGCCTCCTTGTATGAGTTTTGGGTATAGGTTAAAATGACCTGTAATTCACAAATGCCCAAAATACCCTTTGCTTGCCAAGACCATAAGTTGAGTTCTCCACATCATATGAAGGCATACCATACCATTCTAGAAAGCTAAGACAATGAGGAACAACTCTTATGTTGACCAAGAATTCATTTGAAATCTCCTTGAGGGGTAAAACTAGCTTGGAAGTCAAGTCACTTTCACAGACAAAAGTTCAGACACCCCAGATGACCTGTAACTTGTAAGGACCATAACTTGAGTTCTATAAATCTCCTTGAGGTCTTCCACCACTCAAATTAAAGGTCTTGAGATCCTCTACAAGTTTCATGTTGGCCAAGAAGCCATTTGAAGTTAATATTTTGACTTATCATGCTTGGAAGTTTGACCTAAACTAGGGGATTTTACAGAGAAACCCTAATTTAGTAACTCCTCTTCTCCTTGATCTCTCTTGAATTCTCCTTGTCATATCTCCATATCCTTCTTCATATGTTCAATATTGATCCCCACATCTCTCCAATAGACTTGAATGCCCTCTTAAGTCAGTCAATTGACCTAGGGTTGACCTAGGGTTGACCCAGATGAAACCCTAGTTGACTGCCTTCAACTATAGCTCTTGTGCCTTCATCAATGACTTGTTTTCTTCTCCAAATGACTTTATAAGTCTCTCCAGATGTCTAGATGCTCTCCATGCTTTCACCTCACAGCTCATAACCCTCTTGTTGATCCTCAGATACCCTCAGCTAGGAGATGGACTCAAGGCTTGATCTGCTGAACTCTTTGCTTTCAAATTCTTTCTTGATGACTTGAATATGATTGAATTGGGATAATAACCTCTTGATAGGCCTCTAGAGATGAAAATAATGATTGGTCCCCTGTTGAATGACTTGCTATGCTTATGCTATGCAGATGGTTAGTCTATGTACATGACTCTACATGCAAATGCTAAAGATGATGAAACATAAATCCAAGGAATAAGGTTGAGCAAATTTTAGGGTGCAACAGCTGCCCCTATTCAAGCGACTTGGACCCGATTGGACGAAGAGCCCGGAGCCTTCAGACATTCGCGGTACGAGACGGTTGAATACTAGTGAAACCAGAAATTTGCCAACCGCAGGAATAAACTGCGCTCCTGCTTGAGGAATGACATTCGTTAGCTAAATCTGACTGTTAGAATAACACACTGATCTCGCGCGACCGTGCTGGGGATTGTCTTCATCGTCCTGAAGAGGATTCTGTCATAACAGATTGCTTGCTTGTCCTCGTGAGGACTCTGTCTGTCATCAACACGAAGAAATCTCAACTAAAACTTGTCCACGTTAGGACTCCACTTACTGTCAACCCAGGAAAATCTCGGCAACTCCGCTGGGGATAATTCGTCTGCATTTCCATAAACTGAATCGTCCAGGTTAGGAATAACATTCTTCCACGTTAGGAGTAACGCTTTTATCTTTCCACGTTAGGAAGCAATCTTCTTTCCACGTAAAGAGAACTACATCAATCTGTCCACGTAAGGACTCCAATGCCATTTGACATGTCCGCGTCAGGACTCCGATCTTTCCACGTAATGAATTCACCTTTGGTTCTAAATCTGTCCACGTCAGGACTCAACTTCTCGAATCTGTCCACGTCAGGACCCCAATTTCTCCGCGTAAGGAATAAACTTCTTCTTCCACGTTAGGAATATCTTGATATGATCTGTCCGCGTCAGGACTAAACTCTCTTTCCACGTCAGGAATAATCCATTTCTTTCCACGTCAGGAATCAATCGATTTTCCACGTAAGGAATAAACTCGTCTTTCCACGTAAGGAAACCATTTTTCTTCCACGTAAGGAATGCTCTTGATATGTCCACGTAAGGACTCCGATCTTTCCACGTTAGGAATACTGTCATTTCCACGTAAGGAAACTATCTTCTGATACGTCCGCGTAAGGACTCATTTTTCCACGTAATGAATCATCTCAATCTGTCCACGTAAGGACTCCATTCTTTCCACGTCAGGAATACTGTCATTTCCACATAAGGAAACCTCTTCTGATACGTCCGCGTAAGGACTACATCTTTCCACGTTAGGAATCAATAATCTCTTTGATCTGCCCGCGTCAGGACACTGATCTCGTCTTGATTTATCCACGTTAGGACTCAGGCGTCTTCGATTCACTGAGGAAATAAGACTTGTCCACGTAAGGACTCACACGTCTTCGACTTGCTGGGGAAATATCCGCGTTAGGACTTACACCTTGCCAACAACACGAAGAAGGATAACTTCGTCCACGTCAGGATTCTTGTATCTTGTCATCACAAAGAAATACAAACTTGTCCACGTCAGGACGCACATTTCACCATTACGAATAAAGATATCCGTTGAAAACCAATGATCCACGTCAGGATACCAACACGAAGAGTAACCAATCTTTTGTCAACGTCATGACCTCCCTTTCTCCAAATTTCGAGAGGCCGAATCTATCCACGTCAGGATTAACACACCTTACCAATCCAGTAAAACAAACCTGTCCACGTTAGGACGCCCACTTCTGAAGAAATCCCGTCATTCTAGGAATAAATTGTCTACGTCAGGACTTAATTCTTCAATGATCCTTTCCCACAAACTGCTCAGCACTGACGTGACAGCGACTTCGAGATGAACTCTACTGGGGATGTCTGAAAACCAACTATCGGACACCTGCTTCGACATTCTGATTCATGCGACTCGTTGATGACAAACGAACTCTGCTTGGGGATAAGAAGACACTTATCCTGACCACTCTGGCTGGGGAAAATCAGATACATTTGCATAAATGACTCTGCTGGAGACAAAGAGAGTTTTATCACGATAACTCTGTGGGGGAATACCGCCGAAACTGACATTGTTATTGAATATCTCCTGCCGAGATCTCGACTGTTTGGTAATTTATTTGAGCAAGAGCTCTCTCCACCTGAACTACTGGAGTATAGAAACTGCTTCAGCAAAATAACTGCTGGAAGGATAACGCCGACTCGCCGGGGATAGCCTGATGCTACAAAATTATTCCAGCAAAATAAATGCTAATAGGATGAAGTCGACCCTGCTGGGAAGTTGGGAACTCAAACCACACGTCTTGTTGAAATAACCCCCTGCTGGGGAATAGCAAATGCGCACAGCACAATCGGACTTTCTGCTGGAACGCGAACTGATATTACCGGTATCTCTGACAAAATAAATGACAGGACCCACCATCAACTCTGCTGGGGAGAGTCTTGATCTTCAGATTCCACTGGAAGGAAAGAACACTTGCTGAAAAGAGAACTCCTCTGGGGATGGGATGATTCTCTCGGGGAAAATTAACTGACTCCACTGGGGGAGAGTGCATGACCCTGCGGGGGGAAAATGAACCTGTCTGAATACAGCCTTACGATCGCGGAATCACCCAACTCTGCTGAGGACGAGTAACTTCTCTGGAGCACGTCCTTTGGATAAGCTACGGCTAGCTGGGGAATTCTACCCTTCTTCAGGAAGAACATGCCTGACCTGCGTGGGGATCAAGCCTTTCACTATTGCAATCTTTTGATCACCTTCCTCGTACGGTTATGAAACCTGCAACAACACAAACAAGACACGACAAGCCTATGCAATCGAATCAATTCAGGTTAGTGACGCTACACTCAGTTAATTCAAAGCTTTAACAATTGTTGGCAAGGGCCAGTGATGTTATACTCATGCTAGCTTCATCAAACTTAGGCGTTTTATCGTGCGCAAAACAGTAAAGAACAGGCATCAAGTACTGAATAACACATTTTCATTGATTGGGCCCCTGAATGGGCGGAGTTTTTGTACACGGGATGTAACTCCTGAAAAGAGGAAGCTACGCAAAGCAGATATACAAGTATGCACAGGAAGCATAAATATTGACAAATTAAATTTTGTACACATGTCGGCCACTGGATGCAGATGAACACCACGAACTGATCCTCCCATGACTCGTCCGACTCTAATGCTTTCCCGGTATCCCCACTTCTGAAGAGGTCGTATCCGATAACTGACTCCTCAAATGTATTCTCCCGCATTGATACTCAGTGAATTCAAATTCGGACCGCAGTCATTTGCTTTTCTCATCCCTAACTTTTGCGTGAACCGCCCTTTACGGGTTTTCAGTTCACCGGGATACCCTTTTTTGCCGAAGCCGCCCAGTGTAGGTTTTCAACTTCGCGGGTGTACATTTTTTCAATTTTATCCCTAACTTTTGCCCGAACCTTTTATTCTGTTTTTGGTTCGCCAGGATGCCCCATTTTTGCCTGGACTCTCTTTTTTCTGTCCAGCGGGTCTATTTTAAGCAAAGTATTTTTTAACTGCGTCCGAATTCACAGGTGATGCAAAGTCTTCCCCGTCCATGGTGGACAACAATAAAGCTCCTCCTGAAAAGACCTTCTTGACAACGTATGGCCCTTCGTAATTGGGGGTCCACTTGCCCCTGTGATCTGCTTGCGGCGGGAGAATCCTTTTCAGCACAAGGTCGCCCGTCTGAAAGCTTCGCGGAAGTATTTTCTTGTCGTACGCTTTCTTCATTCGTCTTTGATACAAACGACCGTATGCCAGAGAAGCTAGCCTCTTCTCATCCATCAAACTCAGTTGGTTCAATCTGTTCGTTACCCATTCTGCCTCGTCCAGCTGAACGTCTCGCAATACCCTCAGAGAAGGGATCTCAACTTCCAATGGTAATACCGCCTCCATTCCATATACTAACGAGAACGGAGTTGCCCCGGTTGATGTGCGTACCGTCGTACGATAACCGTGCAAAGCGAAAGGTAGCATTTCATGCCAATCTTTATACGTCACCACCATTTTCTGGACGATCTTCTTGATATTCTTATTGGCCGCTTCGACAGCGCCATTCATCTTGGGTCGGTAAGGGGAGGAGTTGTGATGTTCGATCTTGAAATTCTGACAGAGCTCCTTCATCATTTTGTTGTTCAGATTAGAACCATTATCCGTGATTATCCGCTCGGGAATCCCGTATCGGCAAATGATATCTCTCTTGATGAATCTAGCCACCACTTGCTTCGTTACATTTGCGTAAGACGCTGCTTCCACCCACTTGGTGAAATAATCGATTGCTACGAGGATGAACCGATGCCCGTTAGAAGCCGTCGGCTCAATCTTTCCAATCATATCGATTCCCCACATCGAGAATGGCCATGGAGATGACATCACATTCAAAGGACTCGGAGGCACATGTATTTTGTCAGCATAAATTTGGCACTTGTGGCACTTTCTTGCAAACTTGAAACAATCAGCTTCCATCGTCAGCCAAAAGTAACCTGCCCGCAGCAGTTTTCTCGTCATAGCATGTCCACCAGCATGCGTGCCAAATGCACCTTCGTGAATTTCCTCCATGAGAAGCTTTGCCTCTTTCTCGTCTACACAACGCAACAACACCAAGTCGTGGTTTCTTCTGTATAAGACGCCATCCGGGTTCAAATAGAAATTACCCGCTAATCTCCTGAGAGTCTTCTGATCTTGACTAGATGCCCCAGCCGGATACTCTTTATTCTTCAGGAAATTAAGGATATCAAAATACCACGGTTTGCCATCAGACGCTTCATCAATAGCAAATACATAAGCTGGCCTGTCCAACCGAGAGATAGTGATTTGGGGAGCTTCGTTCCAGAAATTGACCTTGTACATGGAAGACAAGGTGGCAAGGGCGTCAGCCATTTGATTTTCTGCCCGCGGCACGTGATGCAACTCAACCTTGTCGAAGAAAGGCAACAATCTCCTGGCATAATTCATATAATGTATCAAATTGGGCTGCCGTGTCTCCCATTCCCCTTTGATCTGATTCACCACCAGAGCTGAGTCTCCGTATACGTCTAAATGTTTGATTCGCAAATCAATGGCTTCCTCAAGCCCCATTATACAAGCTTCGTATTCGGCCTCATTGTTGGTAACAGCAAAGGTTAATCGGGCCGTAAACGGGATGTGCGACCCGTGCGGCGTAGTGATAATTGCCCCGATTCCGCTACCGTAAGCATTCACAGCTCCATCAAATATCATCTGCCATTTGGACCCCGGCTCTGGTCCTTCGTCTGGTAACGGCTCTTCACAATCCTTCATCTTGAGATACATGATATCCTCGTCAGGAAAGTCAAATCTCATTGATTGATACTCTTCAATAGGCTGCTCCGCCAGATACTCAGACAACACACTCCCCTTTATCGCCTTTTGCGAGACGTATTGAATATCGTATTCAGTCAAGATCATCTGCCACCGGGCAATCCTACCTGACAACGCCTGCTTTTCGAATATATATTTGATTGGATCCATCTTCGAGATGAGCATGGTTGTATGATTCAGCATGTACTGCCTCAGACGCTTGGCGGCCCAGGCTAGCGCGCAACAAGTTTTCTCCAGCATTGAATATCGAGATTCACAATCTGTAAATTTCTTACTCAAGTAATAGATTGCATGCTCTTTTCTCCCCGTCTCGTCGTGTTGACCAAGAACGCAACCCATGCTTCCCTCAAGAACCGTCAAATACATTATCAAGGGTCTCCCTGCCACTGGGGGTATCAAAATAGGAGGCTCCTGCAGATACTTCTTTATTTTGTCGAACGCCTTTTGACAATTATCGTTCCACGTTACAGCTTGATCTTTCTTTAGCAACTTGAATAATGGTTCACACGTGGCAGTTAGGTGAGATATGAACCGAGCAATGTAGTTCAACCTCCCTAAAAACCCGCGCACCTCTTTCTCTGTTTTAGGCGTCGGCATTTCTTGAATCGCTTTTATTTTAGCAGGATCGACCTCTATTCCTCTTTCGCTTACTATGAACCCCAGGAGCTTACCCGATCTCACCCCGAAGGTGCATTTGTTAGGGTTCAGCCTCAGCCTGAACTTCCTAAGCCTTTTAAACAACTTCAACAGATTCACCAGATGCTCTTCCTCCGTCTGGGATTTAGCAATCATATCGTCAACATAAACTTCAATCTCTTTATGCATCATGTCATGAAAGAGAGTTGTCATCGCACGCTGATATGTTGCCCCAGCATTTTTCAAACCAAAGGGCATCACTTTATAGCAAAATGTTCCCCAAGGCGTTATGAAAGTAGTCTTCTCCATATCCTCTGGCGCCATTTTAATTTGATTATAGCCTGAAAAGCCATCCATGAAGGAGAATACAGAGTATTGAGCAGTATTATCAACTAACACGTCAATATGAGGAAGTGGAAAATCGTCTTTTGGGCTTGCTTTATTCAAATCTCTATAATCCACGCACATTCGAACCTTGCCATCTTTCTTTGGCACCGGTACGATGTTAGCAACCCATGAGGGATACTTCGTCACAGCCAGGAACCCAGCGTCCCACTGTTTCTGAACCTCCTCTTTGATCTTCATTGCCATATCTGGGCGAGTTCTACGAAGTTTTTGTTTGACAGGCGGGCAGTCTTCTTTCAGTGGCAGACGATGCACAACCATATCTGTATCGAGCCCTGGCATATCTTGATACGACCAAGCGAATACATCATTATACTCTCGGAGCATTTCAACCAGTTTTCGCTTGATATCACTCTGCAATGCGGCTCCAATACGAATATTCTTCTCAACCCCTTCCGACCCCAAATTGATAATCTCGATAACCTCGTCGTGAGGCAAAATGGCTCTTTCCTCTTGCTTCACCAACCAAGACAGTTCTTCAGGAACGTCGCTATCTTCGACAACCTCTTCTTCGGTCTGGAATACCGGGTGCTCGAAGTCGGGACGAGTCATAGGTGGTTCAAGGATGTCATCTGAAAATGTTATCCTGCAAAAGAAAGGGTTAAGTGCTTCAAAATGCGTATAAAGCGGATAACCACGTTGCCCTTTTATTGAAAAATACAAAACAAGAAAGACAGGGATTACAGTATTTACACATGAAAAAAAACGCCATTTATTTAATGGTTAACGAAGCAATGTTTATAACAACACAGCCCTAAGCAAATCCTGATGCCCCGGGCAAGACATCAGATTATTCAACAATTAATAAAGCAAAGCATTACTGTTTAAAAGTCACAGGAACAAGCTCCTGAATAGACCAGTTGCACAGTCCTTGTCCTGGCGTGCTTGGCTGAATCCAGGCATCCATATCACAGTCGCTGTCCCCTTCATCGGATTCTGAAGCAGCATTGACAGATTCATGGCATACTCCACTGGCAGAGATGGTGATTGACTTTCTGAAATGAGGGGCCCCCACAGAAGGAGTTGATGACGACGGTCGGTACCCCAGTCCGAACCGGTCCATTTTCACCGGAATGTCCAATACTTTGCCCCAGCCCTTGGCTTCTCCTGCCTTTACTAGCGCTTGAGCCTCTTTATACGAAGAAACAGCTATCTCTGGCACTTTGCTTGGCCCGGGACCCTTGTCCTTTATGCGCAACCCTTCGAATGCCTGGCATGGCGTCTCGTGGATCTCCCCGTCGACTTCCACATATTTAAACGAAGAAAGATGGCTGACCAGGATGTCTTCTTCTCCGCACACGGTGACGACACTGTCTCCGACCATATACTTTAACTTCTGATGCAGGGTTGACGTAACTGCCCCTGCCCCGTGAATCCAAGGTCTTCCCAGCAAGCAGCTGTACGCAGGCTGTATATCCATGATATAAAACTCCGTTGCAAACACTTCCGGCCCCACTTGCAGGGGCAATGTGATCGATCCGAAGACTGTTCTCCGCGTGCCGTCAAACGCTCTGACTACCAAATCACTTGGTGTGCACAAAATCCCTCGAACATCCAGCTTCATCATAGCCTTCTTAGGCAGCACATTCAAAGACGACCCGGTGTCAACCAATACGTGCGACATTGTCGACCCTCTGCATTCAACAGATACATGTAATGCCATATTATGATCCCTTCCTTTCGGAGTCAAGTCGAAATCAGTAAAGCCCAGACTGTGGCCTGCATTTACATGTGCCAATACTCCTTCTAGCTGGTTCACGGAGACATCCTGGGGTACAAAAGAAGTGTCCAGGACTTTCAGCAAAGCGTTTCGGTGAGCCTCCGAACATAACAGCAATGACAGAATAGATATTTTGGATGGCGTTTGCTGCAGATGCTCCACAATTTTATAATCGCTTTTCCGAATTAAGCGCATGAATTCTTCGACATCCTTAGATGCTGCTTCTTTTTCATTTGCTTGTACCGGAACATTTTCAACCACTTTCCCTTTCCCTTTCGCTATCCTTTCGGCTTCTACTTCAGGAGATATAAAGATCCTGCCGCTCCTCGTCATGCCTCCTGAACCCACAACATTATCCACAACCTCCGCTGACTGCTTGTTAACATCGATTTTAATCCCGTCACAATACACCTCTAGCCCATATGACCATGGGACTGCTTTCGTGTTCTCATACGGGATTGGCCCGGCTTTAGTTATAGTAATCGGTGGTCGCTGAGCTGGTGCTGAAATAGTGATCGTCTTCCTAGGAATTGTCACTGTAGCAACATCACTCCGATTATCCGCTACTGCCCCTGCCGGCTCATCAGTTGCTGTTCTATCAAACTGCAATACACCTTCATCAATTAAGGCCTGAACGCCTTTCTTCAAATCCTCACACCCCCCAGACAGGGCCCAACAATCTAAGCAGTACTCATTACAACCCGGGTAAACACCTCCTTGCAACAGTCGGCTTTTTATTTCGCTCAGCGGCGTCTTTAAATCCTCAACATTCATAATCAGATTCAGACCTTCCTCAGTCAGCACGGCATTCGCCCCATGATTAGGCATGGGTTTCTGGACTATATTCGCACCGGTCGTTCCGAAGTTGATAGACTTGTTGTCCAAGAGATCCTGCACAACGTGCTTAAAAGCATGACAACCTTCTATATCATGGCCCGGGGCCCCAGAATGAAACTCGCAGCGCCTATTTGCATCATAGCCGAACGGGGGAGTTCCCGTTATCGGTGCCAAGGTTCTTTTCTCCACCAGATTCAATCCCAACAAGGTCTGCAATAAATCAGCATAGTTAGAGGGAGGCTTCTCGAACACCCTTCTCGGCTTATTACCCTGGAATCTTCGCTGAGCTTGCTGTGCCCCCTGCTGAGGCTGCTGCTGCTGTGGCATTGGTTGCTGCTGAACCTGTTGTTGTTGCTGGATTGGCTGCTGTTGATACGGGATAGTGACACTCGACACTTGCTGCTGCTGACGATATGGATTTCTTCCCCTGCCTCGGCCTCGGCCTCGGCCTCCAAATACCGCGCTAGCTTCGCCCTGCCGGCGCCCACCATAAGCTTTCCTATTACTGCCAGATGCAGTTGATTCATCGACTTGGAACTTTCCTTGCTTAATGTTCCGCTCAATCTTTTCACCCATCAGAATCAGATCTGAAAAACTAGCCAGAGACGTATGAAATAGCATATCATGAAACAGCCCGGTGAATGTGCCAACAAACATGTCGTTCATTTCTTTATCTTCCACAGGAGGACGAACCCTGGCAGCCATATCGCGCCACCTTTGCGCGTATTCTTTAAAACTCTCTCCCTTTTTCTGCGAAAGCCCGGCCAACTGGACCCGATTGGGTGCCAGGTCACTGTTATATTTGTAATGGGCTACGAACGCCTCTGCTAATTGCTTCCAAGTCTTGATATCAGTGGGCTCCAACCCCATGTACCATTCTAAGGAAGGACCCGATAGGCTATCCTGAAAGAAATGCATGAGCATTCTTTCGTCAGTGGAGTATGCAGACATCTTTCTGTAATAAGCTCGTACATGCACTTTCGGACATGTATCTCCTTTGTACTTATCGAACGCAGGCGCTTTGAACTTGATTGGCACCCTCAGCCCAGGTACCAAGCCCATTGTTGCCATGTCCAGACCCACAGCACTCTGGTTTAGGACTCCCTTCATTTGCTCTTCCAGCATTCTAATCTTTTGAGAATCATCCATCGGCCCTTCAAAGCCCCCTCCAGAGAAGGCGTCTTCCTGTTGATCCTCTTGCCACATACCATTTCCAGCGCCGTATCCATCATACGCATTATTACGTCCAGCTCTGACCTGATTCATCCCCGGAACTCGGCCTCTGTTGCCATACCCTTGAATACCTCCAGCAGGACCACCAGCCATAAAACCAGCACCGTTTCCGTTTCCAAAACCTCCGTAGCCCTGATTGACCATACCATAACCATCTTGCCCAAAGCCCTGGGCATTAAAGCCATACTTGCCAGTATTGTCGAATCCCTGATCGTTGAACCCGAACCCAGCGTTGACAAAGCCATTGCCTCCGAGATTATCTCCTACATTGACATCACCCAGCCCAGCGTTGTGGACAGCAGTTTCATTTCCAACTCCGACGTTACCATTCACAGCAGTGGTAGCGTTGTTGACGTTAGCAGCATTCACATTGACGACAGGCGGAGCCACCGGCGTGGGAGTGCCGTCTCCATGAGCAGTATCAACCCGGACAGACTGATGATCTTCGTTACCATGACCAGCGTTGCGAGCCAATAGAGGCTGAACCATGGCCTGCAAATTCTCTTGCCCTTTTGCTATAGCCTCCATGGTCTGCATGAAGAGGGCGAGCTTCTCGCGTACATCCTGCATCTCATTCTGAATCTGGTCCATGACTTTCCGACAGTTGGATCGTGTAGAATAGCGGTGCGGATGTTGATCTGGAATCCTGTTAAGTACCTGAATCAAAGCAGGAGATAAGACACCATTCAAAGATTACCTGTTATGCAAGATGAATATGAATGCAATGCAATGTGTCTGTGCATTAGGGAAGTTCATTCCCCCAGTTCTAGTGCGAAGGTGCCGGTGCAGTGACAGTGTTGACAATAAGAATACCGGAGCTGAATCATAGAAAGCCTCGTATATAACAGAGAGAATCAATAAGCCCAGGGTACAATATCAATGAGAGTACAAAGATGGCATGACCTCAACCAACAATCCTGGTGATGGTCAGCACTATGCAAATAAAGCATACAAATAATGGAATGATCAGATCCTCCCAAAAGTCTGGTACTCCTCTATCAACTTCTTGGTCTCCGGATGGCTTGGTCGATCGAGCAGCCCTTCAACAAGCTGGTTTCTCTTTTTAAGGACACGGCGTACGTCTTCAGCAGTTTCTTCCCATGTTGCTTCTCCGAAGCAATCTTCTAACTTTCGCTTCTGGGACACTGCTTCATCTCTAGATTTGATCGCCTTGTTCAGTGCATGCTGGACACTATACCGGTTCATCACTTCCTCCTCACACTTCTTGATGCTAGACTTCAACTTCTCTTCGAGGTCGGAAATTTGCTGCTTTAGCTTATCTTCCCTCTTCTTGTTGTTGGTGAGAGTAGCATTCCAAGTCTTATTGCAAGAAGATATCTCTCGGTGTGCTGCGTCAAGCGCCTTCTTTTTGGCTTCCAGCATGTCATGGGAACTTCTGAACTCTTGCCCCAGACGTTCGCGCTTCTTCTTTTCCTCGGTCAACTCAGCTCCTAACCTGTTTACCAGCTCAATCTGTTGTTGGAAAGCATATACGGCCTTGTTCTTCTCACTGCGTGCCTGGGCTAGCTCTTGCTCTAACCCTTCATTAATCTTCATTAAGGCTTCTTTCTCCCTCACAACTTGTTCATATACTTCCCTAGAAACAGTGGTCGGCTCCGCTACCGGAATAGGAACAAGAATTGGTGCATCTGGAAATGGCATCTTCAACTGACTAGCCCTCTCTTGAATCCAAGCTCTATAAGGTGCATAGGCCTGACAGTCATTCTTTCCCAACAACGGCTTCCCTTTGCGGTTAATACGCGTCCAAGCATGTCGCAACTTGGCTAATAACTCCCCCTTCACGTCACCGGTGAAGTACAGAGATTCCTGTACTTCTTCCTCCTGAGGTGGATTCTTCAGCGCATATCCGAACTGGCGAATGAATAGAGAAGGGTTGTAATTGATACACCCTTTTCTTCCTATCAATGGCACATTAGGGTAACCAGCACAACTGAAGATGAGCTCCGATCCCAACAAATCTCTATCAAACCACTCCATATCTTCCGACGATAACCTCATCAAACGCTCCGGCCAACCAACTGGAACTGTAGTCTCTGCAGCAGATCCTCTCTTAGGAAGATGACTCTCAAACCACATACTCAATAAGGGTACACACAGATGAACATTCTTTCCTCTTCCCTTCTCATTCTTGTAATGCAGGGAGTGGTAGAGATCTCCGAGTAAGGTAGGTACAGGATTACCAGCGGCAAACAAGTAGAAAGCATCGAAGTCCACAAAATCCGGTATATTGGGGAATAAAACTATGCCATAAATGCACAAAGCCAACACAGCATTGAAAGCAACCCAGCACCCATTCTTGGCGTACTCTTGAGCTTTACCAACTAAGAACTGAAATGAGAAGCCTGGAACTCCACGGGAAACAGTAGTCACAAGTTCAGAAGCATCAACATGCAAGGCTTTTGCCAATTCCTCCGGCTTGGGTTTGGCATCATAATGAATGAACGGAACCTGGTTCTGCACAGGCAGCTCAACATACTCAGCGTATTCCTCCAGGGTTGGTCCCATAATAAAATCAGAGAACGTAAAACACCTCAAAGCAGGGTCATAGAATTGCATCAAAGCATACAGCCCATCTAACTCTACCTCTGTAGGTTTGCACACCAATCTCAGTAATCTACCATAACTCATCCGGAAACTCCTACGAACACCCTCATCAGCAAGAGAGATCAATCCCAGTAAAGGAACAATATCAGGCGTAGGCAATTTGTAAGCAACTGTTCTCCGTAGGCTAGTCATGATCAAACACTCAGAAGTCTGGGCACTAGAATTAGGGAAATGCAAATGCACCTGCAGCACAGACACACGTTAGTGAAATGCAAATGATAATGTATATGCAGGGATGCAATGCAAGTAACATTCAACAGGGACCAAAGCTGCAACTGCATAGCCTAAACCCAATCAAGAAAGGTCTCAGATAGACCATCCAGAAGTCATCAACCCTGGTCTCAGATAGACCTAGAATAGAACTCCAACACTGGTCTCTGACAGACCTCAAACCATAACTCACTGGTCTCTGATAGACCTCAAATCCCATCCATAATTGGTCTCTGACAGACCTCAAAACACCTCTCAAATGGTCTCTGACAGACCTCAGAATAAATCTCCAAATGGTCTCTGACAGACCTCATAACTCTCCATAAATAACCCGGATCTCTGATCAAGAAATAACCGGTAGTCTGGAGGTCTAGTTACCTGCATAACCCTGAATCCCCTCACAGGTGGGTGGCCCTATAACTGGCACAAGGTACGGCATCCTATGCGGTCGTCGGCGTCACAGACTTTCAGGGTTGATGATACGATTCCCAGAAGGAGTGGCATCATCAATTCCTGAAGAGGCCTCACTCAGCCAACTTCCAAATGATCGGTCCCCAGAGTCGACAATCCAACTAACCAGCAACCCACGCCAACCAAAGGAAGGGGCAGGAGGCCAACCAGAGGAACCTCGTCTGAGTGTAGATTTCATGGGACACCAAAGCAAGCAAAGCAAGCGGGCGCCCACTAATTTCTACTCTAATTCTAGGTGCACTCAAGCCCAGGTCCGGCTTATCTCTCAATATCAGAACACCCGTCACACCCCAATACAGCAATAATAAACAATATATAAAGCTGAAAATACAAGGTTAGAAATATACAATAACTCCATACAGAATCCTCGACGGGAAAACAAGCGCTAGGATTGACTCGCTCAAGGGACGTTGGATCCCAAATGCATAAGAACTGTCGCAGTCCTTAGCAGCCAGGGGACGTTGGATCCCCAGCAGAGTCGCCAGCTGTCGCTACTGCGAAAATCGGCGCCGGCTGAACAGAAGAGTCGCCACCGTGCGTTATTTATCCCACGGGAGGGAAAGGAAACGCTCAGAGTAAACCTCGCACAACACAGGAAAGGTATGGTCGTCGCAACCAAAACCTGGATTCGGGAGTCGGTTACGCAAGGGGAAGGTATTAGCACCCCTCACGTCCGTCGTACTCGACGGGATCCACGCTTGTTTTCGGGTATGGATTGTTATTCTATCTACTCTAAAGGTCAGGGGTTAAAAAGAAAAGAGAATGAAAATAAAATGACTCGGCAAAGTATCGCACTTTATGCCTACGTATTCTCGTCTGGAACGAGAAATCAGAGTCAACGTAGTTCGCCTACCTACGGGAAAGGAGGGGAAGGTTGCTCGCTAGGATATCGCATCCTATGCCTACGTACTTCCACACTGCATGGAAGATCAGAGCAAACGTAGTTCGGGCCACGTACGACACAAGTCTGCCTTGGTTGATTTTATTCCTTCTGAAAAAGGTTTTTCTGATTAACAGTCCAAGAGGACAAAAATGACGTTTTGATGAGTTCACATTCTTTTACGGAAGAAGTGTCTTTTATTGTGTTTGAAATCTTTATGTGTTTTTCTGTTTGTTTTGAGAAAGAAAGAGACAGAACTCTAACCTACGGTTGCGAAGGGAAACAAACTAACCTAGTGTTATCATGCATGGGTTAAGACCTGGTGTCTATCATGCTCCTCTCCTGCACAGAGAGAAACAGAGATCCTACGGGATAGGCAGAAACAGAAACAATATCAGATATATACAGTAAAACAGTAAAATGCATGGATGCAACAATACAAGCGAGGCAAGGGAGTCCCACTCAACCTCGAACCTAGAAAACAATAGGCGAAAGTGAACAGGCTTCACTTTCAACCCAACAGGGTAAACAGCAAACAATACAGTTCAGAAAACCAATCAATACATCAACAAATGAAATACAGCAACAGAAACAGCATCAGCAGCTCTGAATCAACAACTGGCTTCAAGCAATCTCCAATCAGCTACAGGCTTCAACAAGCATCAATATCCATCTTCATGGCCTTCAGACAATGGCTTTGATCATCAGTCTTCCATCTGCAATGCCTTTTCTTCAAGCTCAAACCTCCAGGATGAGGGATCAGTCACAAGAGTGAATTGGGTGTTAAGCAATCAGCTGACTACCAAAGGTGGTGAACAGACTGCTTCTAACACAAGAGGCATTTTCTCTCAAGAGTTCTATCTCATAGACACTATCACCAAGCCTTCCAAAGGAAGGGGGTGAGTGTCTTAGAGAGACTCTGAATCACAGAGAAGAATGGATGCAGACAAGGCCATCCATGTTTGAGAAACAATCATTCTAATCTAGAGCTCTGCCTAGCTCCTAAACCCTAGTCTCCTCAGCATCTGCCAGCAAGAAACTCCTCCTCAACTCTGACAGTTGATCTTCAATCTTTGAATCTCCAATAGCTTCATCTCCACAAATCTTCAGCTTCCCCAGGGCCCCAGACAAACCCAATACCCAATCAAACAATCAACAATCTCCAGAGGGCACACCACACCAGACAGCAGATATACAGACAATAATAATAACAGTAGGGGAATCCTAACTTTTCTCTAAGGGATCTAATAGCTACCCATAGCCCCTAGAGTCCCATAACTAACCTATTCAAACCCTAAGTCCTAAGGGAGAAAATTGAACTTCCTAAGTTGTCACCTAAAACCCTAGTTTTGTTCATGATATTCAAGCATTTATTAATCATCTAAAATTAACCTCTAAACATGGGAACTAAAATATTTCTACAAGCTTAACATCTCATCTAAACAATATGAAAAGAATGATCAAAAAATATTAAAGCATGTGAGAGAACAAAAATCATAAAAATGATGCATGAAATGAATTATTTATTATGCTATTTATTTAGAAAATATGTAAAAAATATGAAATAAAACTAAAAATGAAATTTTATTTTCCTATAATATTCTAGACATTTTAATGAAAATATGGTAAAAAGAATGGATTAAAAAACATTTTTTATGAATTTATTATGATTTAATGAAAATGGCAAAAATTAGAATGAAATAAGAAAAATTAAAATGAATTAAAATGAGCAAGAGGGGGTATGAAGAGTAACTACGCGCAGTTCAATTCTGGATGGGCCTCATAAAGGGGGGTGTTGGTAGCGTTTCACACTGGGCCCAATCAACCATCAGAATTAAAAAACAAAAGGGAATCAGCTGGGGGTGAGAAAAGCAGCGAAAACACGTTGGAAAATAGTTTTGGGCCTAACTCGGGGGTGGGGATAACACAATCATCTGAGGCCCGCCCGTTTCAATTAATGAAACGGTGCGTTTAGGGCCAGGGTAATCTCCCTCCAATTCAGATTGAATATAGGCCATTGGATCACTCTAAAAGTCAAGAGTCTTACACCAAACGAATGGCCACGATTTCGTCTTCTTCCTCATTCAACCTGAAACCTAGGGTTTCTGCCATGCGAGCTCATGCACGAGCTACCTTACACCAAACCGTTCTCACTCCACACGCAATGAATCCTCATGATGTAAACATGAAATCTGCTCAGAATCTCCTCCTCTATAATCCTATGGCCTTAGATCAATTTGAAACTCACCACAACACCAAACCCGCGCGCATCAAACTCTGGTTATCATGAGATTACTCTGAGATGCACCAAGATAATTCTCTCTCAAACCTATCCTAAACTGCTCTATACATCATGGTGATTAACCTGATCAATCCAACTAACATTCTAGTGCATTAACATAGGAGATATTGATCCAAACAGTTTATGGTACCTGCTAACAATGGACTCCAAATCACTCCAAATTCATCTAAACTAATCTCCTAACCACCTAGATCAATTCTACACTAACAAAATCATGCCTAACTAACTGAATCGAGCTGTGTGATTGAAAACTTACCTTGTGCAAAATCTTGCAAACAGCTATGGAGATGGAAGATCTGAGGCTTTTAAGTGTTGAATCTTGATCAATCCTTGAGGAACTTGATTCTGTATGCACAAACTTGGAGGTTCCTTGCTTGAATCATGCAATCCACTTGAACTTGTGATTTTGATGATCTTGAGAAAAGCACTCGAAAATGGATGATAACTACCAGAAACTTGCTCCAATTATGATCTATGATGATGATGGAATGAAATTGAATTGATTATGATGAAGATTGATAAAGAATTTGAGATATTTGGAATGAAACTTTTATGAAAAAGTGTGAGAAATCTTGTGAAATTCTTGGTGCAAATGAGGCCAACCCTTGCCAAATTCTCCTTTCATGAATATATAGACCCCAAATGAACATTCTAGATCCATCTTGCACATTCCCTTGTTTTCAAATTTTGATCCATTTTTGATTATGTTTCTTAAATGATAAGCCACCATGGATAACTTCATTTTTTCCTTCTAAACTCAAAAAAGTGGGTGAACCATTGTTCTTAGAATTGTTTTTCCATTCAAAATCATATATTGGAAGTCTCCATTTGGACTTGTAAATCTCCCAAACCATTTTCCAACTTGAAATTATTCACTTTATAAGCCTTTTTAGTTCATATTTTGACCTATCATGCAACTCCATGCTATGGGCTTCTCCAATAACTTGTGACCTTCTTTCTAGACTTAAAATCCCATTTGGAGCAAGTTTGATGTTGTAAGTTTTTCCATTTGAGGCCTCCTTGTATGAGTTTTGGGTATAGGTTAAAATGACCTGTAATTCACAAATGCCCAAAATACCCTTTGCTTGCCAAGACCATAAGTTGAGTTCTCCACATCATATGAAGGCATACCATACCATTCTAGAAAGCTAAGACAATGAGGAACAACTCTTATGTTGACCAAGAATTCATTTGAAATCTCCTTGAGGGGTAAAACTAGCTTGGAAGTCAAGTCACTTTCACAGACAAAAGTTCAGACACCCCAGATGACCTGTAACTTGTAAGGACCATAACTTGAGTTCTATAAATCTCCTTGAGGTCTTCCACCACTCAAATTAAAGGTCTTGAGATCCTCTACAAGTTTCATGTTGGCCAAGAAGCCATTTGAAGTTAATATTTTGACTTATCTTGCTTGGAAGTTTGACCTAAACTAGGGGATTTTACAGAGAAACCCTAATTTAGTAACTCCTCTTCTCCTTGATCTCTCTTGAATTCTCCTTGTCATATCTCCATATCCTTCTTCATATGTTCAATATTGATCCCCACATCTCTCCAATAGACTTGAATGCCCTCTTAAGTCAGTCAATTGACCTAGGGTTGACCTAGGGTTGACCCAGATGAAACCCTAGTTGACTGCCTTCAACTATAGCTCTTGTGCCTTCATCAATGACTTGTTTTCTTCTCCAAATGACTTTATAAGTCTCTCCAGATGTCTAGATGCTCTCCATGCTTTCACCTCACAGCTCATAACCCTCTTGTTGATCCTCAGATACCCTCAGCTAGGAGATGGACTCAAGGCTTGATCTGCTGAACTCTTTGCTTTCAAATTCTTTCTTGATGACTTGAATATGATTGAATTGGGATAATAACCTCTTGATAGGCCTCTAGAGATGAAAATAATGATTGGTCCCCTGTTGAATGACTTGCTATGCTTATGCTATGCAGATGGTTAGTCTATGTACATGACTCTACATGCAAATGCTAAAGATGATGAAACATAAATCCAAGGAATAAGGTTGAGCAAATTTTAGGGTGCAACACCGACCTTCGGGTTCGATGCCTGTTATTTTAACAGATGCCTAACGGCGAGGTCAAATGCTCTTCTCAACTTCGGGTTGAGCCGGCCTTCGGGTTCGATGCCTGTTTGTTTAACAGATGCTTGAGGGCGATGTCTAATGTTCTTATCAACTTCAGGTTGAGCCGCCCTTCAGGTTCGATGCCTGTTTGTTTAACAGATGCCTGACGGTGAGGTCAGATATTCTTCTCAACTTCGGGTTGAGCCGGCCCTCGGGTTCGATGCCTGTTTGTTTAACAGATGTTTGACGGCGAGGTCAGATGTTCTTCTCAACTTCAAGGTGAGCTGGCCTCGGGTTCGATACCTGTTGGTTTAACAGATGTTTGACGGCGAGGTCAGATATTCTTCTCAACTAAGGGTTGAGACGGCCTTCAGGTTTGATGCATGTTTATGTAACAGATTCCTGACGGCGAGGTCAGATGTTCTTCTCAACTTCGGGTTGAGCCGGCCTTCAGGTACCACACCTTTTTGTTTAACAGATGCCTGACGGCGAGGTCAGATGTTCTTCTCAACTACGGGTTGTGCCAGCCTTTGGGTTCGATGCCTGTTTGTTTAACAGATGCCTGGCGGCTAGGTCAGATGTTCTTCTCATCTTCAAGGTGATCCGGCCTTCGGGTTCGATTCCTGGTTGTTTAACTAATGTCTGGCAGCAAGGTCGGATGTTCTTCTCAACTTCGGATTGAGTCGACCATCAAATTCGATGCCTGTTCGTTTAACATATGCCTAACAGCGAGGTCAGAAGTTCTTCCCAACTTCGTTTTGTACCGGCCTTTGGGCTCGATGCCTGATTATTTAACTAATGCCTGATGGGGAGGTTAGATGTTCCTCTCAAATTCAAGTTGAGCCGGCCTTCGGGTTCGATGCCTGTTTGTTTAACAGATGTTTGACGGTGAGGTCAGATGTTCTTCCCAATTAAGGATTGAGATGGCCTTCGTGTTTGATGCCTGTTTGTTTAACAGATGCCTGACGACAAGGTCAAATGTTCTTCTCAACTTCAGGTTGAGCCGGCCTTCAGATTTGATGCCTGTTTGTTTAACATATGCTTGACTATAAAGTCAAATTTTCCTCTCAACTACATGTTGAGCCGACCTTCGGGTTCGCTGCCTGTTTGTTTAATAGATGCCTGACGGCGAGGTCAGATGTTCTTCTCAACTTCGTGTTGTGCCAGACTTCGGGTTCAATGCCTGTTTGTTTAACTAATGCCTGATGGGGAGGTCAGATGTTCCTCTCAACTTCAATTTGAGCCAGCCTTCGGGTTTGATGCCTGTTTGTTTAACAGATGCCTGACGGCGAGTTCATATGTTCTTCTCAACTTCGGGTTGAGCCGGCATTCGGTTTTGATGCCTGTTATTTTAACAGATGCCTGACGGCGAAGTCAAATCTTCCTCTCAACTTCGTGTTGAGCCGGCCTTTGGGTTCGATGTCTGTTTGTTTATCAGATGCCTAATGGCAAGGTATAATGTTCTTATCAACTTCAGGTTGATCCTCCGTTCAGGTTCGAGGCCTGTTTGTTTAACATATGCCTCACAACGAGGTCATATGTTCCTCTCAATTTCGTGTTGAGCCGGCCTTCGGATTCGATGCCTGTTTGTTTAACAAATACCTGACGGCGAGGTAAGATGTGCTTCTCAACTTCTGGTTGAGCCGGCCTTGTTTGTTTAACAGATGTCTTACGGTGAGGTCAGACGTTCTTCTCAACTTCGGGTTGAGCCGACCTTCGGATTTGATGCCTGTTTGTTTAACAGATGCTTGACAGTGAAGTCAAACGTTCCTCTCAACTTCCTGTTGAGCCGACCGTCGGGTTCGATGCCTGTTTGTTTAACAGATGCCTGACGGCAAGGTCTAATATTCTTATCAACTTCGGGTTGAGCCACCCTTCGAGTTTGATGCCTGTTTGTTTAACAGATGCCTCACAGCGAGGTCATATGTTCCTCTCAACTTCGTGTTGAGCCGCCCTTCAGGTTCGATGCTTGTTTGTTTAACTAATCCCTGATGGAGAGGTCAAATGTTCCTCTCAACTTCAAGTTGAGCTGGCCTTCGGGTTCGATGCCTATTTGTTTAACAGATGTTTCACGGCGAGGTCAGATTTTCTTCAATACTAAGGGTTGAGACGGCCTTCGGGTTCGATGCCTCTTTGTTTAATAGATGCCTGATGGCAAGGTCAGATGTGCTTATCAACTTCCGGTTGAGCCGGTCTTCGGGTTCGATGCTTATTTGTTTAACAGATGCCTGACGGTGAGGTCAAATGTTCTTCTCCACTTCGGGTTGAGCCTGTTTGTTTAACATATGCCTAACAGTGAGGTCAGATGTTCCTCTCAACTTCGTGATGAGCCGGCCTTCGGATTCGATGCCTGTTTGTTTAACAAATTCCTAACGGCGAGGTCATATGTTCCTCTCGACTTCGTGTTTAACCGACCTCTGGGTTCGATGCCTGTTTATTTAACAGATGCCTGACAGCAAGGTCATTTGTACTTCTCAACTTCGTGTTGAGCCGGCATTCGGGTTCGATGCCTGTTTGTTTAACAGATGCCTGATGGTGAGGTCAAATCTTTTTCTCAACTTTGGGTTGAGCCGGCCTTCGGAATTGATGCCTGTTTATTTAACGGATGCTTGAGAGTGAAGTCAAATGTTCCTCTCAACGTCATGTTGAGCCGACCTTCATGTTCGATACCTGTTTGTTTAACAGATGCCTGACGGCGAGGTCAGATGTTCCTCTCAACTTCGTGTTGAGTCGGCCTTCGGGTTTGATGCCTGTTTGTTTAACAGATGCCTGACGGCGAGGTCAGATGTTCTTCTCAACTTCGTGTTATGCTAGACTTCGGGTTCGATGCCTGTTTGTTTAACTAATGCCTGATGAGGAGGTCAGATGTTCCCCTCAACTTCAATTTGAGCCGGCCTTCGGGTTTGATACCTGTTTGTTTAATAGGTGTTTGATGGCGAGGTTAAATGTTCTTCTCAACTATGGGTTGAGACGGCCTTCGGATTTGATGACTGTTTGTTTAACAGATGCCTGACGGCGAGTTCAAATGTTCTTCTCAACTTCGGGTTGAGTCGGCCTTCGGGTTCGATGCCTATTATTTTAATAGATGCCTGACAGCGATGTCAAATGTTCCTCTCAACTTCGTGTTGAGCCGGCCTTCGGGTTCAATGCCTATTTTTTTAACAGATGCCTGACAGCCAGGTATAATGTTTTTATCAACTTTGGGTTGAGCCACCCTTTGGGTTCGATGCCTGTTTGTTTAACAGATGTCTCACGGGGACGTCATATGTTCCTCTCAATTTCATGTTGAGCCGACCTTCGGATTCGATGCCTGTTTGTTTAACAGATACCTGACGGCGAGGTAAGATGTGCTTCTCAACTTCCGGTTGAGCCGACCTTGTTTGTTTAACAGATGCCTGACGGCGAGGTCAGATGTTCTTCTCAACTTCGGGTTGAGCTGGCCTTCGGATTTAATTCCTGTTTGTTTAATAGATGCTTGACCGTGAAGTCAAATGTTCCTCTCAACTTCATGTTGAGCCGACCTTCAGTTTCGATGCCTGTTTATTTAACAGATGCCTAACGGAAAGGTCTAATGTTCTTATCAACTTTGGGTTGAGCCACCCTTCGGGTTCGATGCCTGTTTGTTTAACAGATGCCTCACAGCGAGGTCATATGTTCCTTTCAACTTCGTGTTAAGCCGCCCTTAGGGTTCGATGCTTGTTTGTTTAACCAATGCCTGATGGGGAGGTCAGATGTTCCTTTCAACTTCAAGTTGAGCCGGCCTTCGGGTTCGATGCCTGTTTGTTTAACAGATGTTTGACGGCGAGGTCAGATTTTCTTCTCTACTAAGGGTTGCGACGGCCTTCGGGTTCGATGCCTCTTTGTTTAATAGATGCTTGACGGAAAGGTCAGACGTGCTTATCAACTTCCGGTTGAGCAGGCCTTCAGGTTCGATGCTTGTTTATTTAACAGATGCCTGATGGTGAGGTCAAATGTTCTTCTCAACTTCGAGTTGAGCCGGCCTTCGGATTTGATGCATGTTTGTTTACAATATGCTTAACAGTGAAGTCAAATGTTCCTCTCAAATTCATGTTGTGCCAACCTTTGGGTTCGATTCCTGTTTGTTTAACAGATGCCTGACAGCGAGGTCAGATGTTCCTGGCAACTTCGTGTTGAGCCGGCCTTCGGGTACGATGCCTGTTTGTTTAACAGATGCCTGACAGCGAGGTCAGATGTTCCTCTCGACTTGGTGTTGATCCGGCCTTCGGGATCGATGCCTGTTTGTTTAATAGATTCCTGACAGCAAGGTCAGATGTTGTTCTCCACTTCGTGTTGAGCCGGCCTCTGGGTTCGATGCTTGTTTGTTTAACAGATGCCTGACAGCGAGGTCAGATGTACCTCTCAACTTCGTGTTGACCCGGCCTTCGGGTTTGATGCCTTTTTGTTTAACAGATAACTGACATTTTTCGCTTCCACGAAAATAAGGTGCCCGCAAAATAGAAGAGTCGCCACCTTTCGTTATTTATCCCTCGGAGCGGGAAAGGAAACAATCAGAATGACCTGACGAAGAGGTATAAGACAAGGTCATCGCAACCGTTGTCTGGGTTCGGGAGTCGGTTATGCAAGGGGAAGGTATTAGCACCCCTCACGTCTGTCGTACTCGACGGGATCCACGCTTGTTGTGTTTACTGGACGAGTTGGTTTATCTATCTACCTATCAAGGCTGGCTTAAAAGGAAAAGAAAATGGCTCGGCAAAGCGTCGCGCTGTATGCCTACGTATTCTCATCAGAGAATGAGAAATCAGAGTCAACGTAGTTCGAACTACGACGGGTTATGGGGAAGGTGGCTCGCCAAAACGTCAGTACTGTGCCTACGTACTCTCAACGGATGTGAGAGATCACAGTTTACGTAGTTCAGGCTAATACGGATTACGGGAATTCAGATTCATCTGTTTTATCGAGTAGGGTTAAACAGCAGTTCCAGCAGTTCCAGCAGTTAGGGACAAAGCCTGTTTGCATTGGCGCTGAAGTTTAACGACACTCTTTTCTTCAGAAAAGCTTTCCTTTGAATTATGGGCCCACGGGGCAAAAAGGTTTGAAGTTTGTTTTCTGTCTTTTACGAAAGAAGTATTTTTTATTGTGTTTGCAATTTCAATCGCACTAAAGACTATGACCTGAGAATGAATGCGCCGCCTGTCACCCAAAGGGTGCCACACTAAACACCCAGACTGTTGGAAAGAAGCTCTCCAACAATCCTTTCTCAGATAGCTTAAGGCTCGCAACGTACGAAAGAAATCATTCATGATTACTGTATCTTAAGTTGTTTTGAGATGAGAAGAGAGAGGCTCAACTACGGGGAGACTATCAAGTCCTACTGTTGTCATGCCAAGGATTCATCCTATAGTTGAGGTTTGAAACAGGGAACTCCTAGAAGTTATCATGCATAGGTTTCAACCTAAAGTTCTATCATCACTTCCTTATCAAAGGAAATGAGAGTCCTAAGGGATCATGTCAATGATACAGAAACAGATAAAGCATCAGC
Organism: Lathyrus sativus; assembly: GCA_963859935.3. NCBI lineage: Eukaryota > Viridiplantae > Streptophyta > Magnoliopsida > Fabales > Fabaceae > Lathyrus > Lathyrus sativus. The sequence goes on along the minus strand of CAWUDS030000946.1, from coordinate 42,041 downwards.
TTAAACTGTAAACAAATATACAGTAAAATGCATGCAATGCAAGTGAGGGAGGAAATGTGTGCGGGGCAGCAGCCTCCACAAGCTCATCTCAACCTCCAGCCAGATATGAATAACTGTAATCATACAGCAACAGTAACAACATGCTATCAAGCAGAATATAAGAGACTGCAATCCTACAGAAGAAAATAAAATGCTGTCAAGCAAAATAAACCACATGGGCAAGGGAGCTGGGCTCTACCGAATACCCGCAAGCAAAGCCATACAGTAACAATACAAGCAGAGGGAGCAACTCCACCTCTAGTGCAATCATGCCCCTAGATTAAAGTCAGTCTAGATGTGAACTTATTCTAATGCATCAAGCAAGTCAAACAAGGCACATCAGCAATACAGAAAAGAAAACAGACAAGAAAGAAACAGATCAACAACTTCCTACTTTCAATTCAAGCTTTAGCTCTTATAACATCAATCCAGTCTTCAGACTTCAACCACCCTTCAAGGCTAGTATCAACTTGCTTCCCCAAGGTTTCAACCCATCAACATAAGTGTCAACTTAATCTTCTTCTTCAAGCTTCAGCTCTTTAGTCAATTCCACCTTCAGGCTTCACTCTCAACTACAAGTATCAACTTGATTCCTTCAGGCTCTCCAAGCATCAATATAAGTGTCCACTTATCCTTTTGTTCCTCAGCTTCAGCTTTACATTCAATCTCAATTGAATCCTCTACATAAGTATTAACTCAGTGTTGCGGTGAAATTTGGATGTCAAGCTATTGATTAACTTGAATCTTAATTCATTTACAACCGGTCTTTGATTTATCCGAAGGAAAGGTTAAAGAAAGGAAAAACCTAAAAGGGAGAGATCTAAGGTTCGGGGGTTGGTTAAATTTAGGGAAGGTATTAGCACCCTAAACTTCCGTAGTACTCTACGGGAACCTTTTGTTTATTTTTATTTATTTATTTCATTAATTATTTTGCTTAAGGGTATATACAAAGGATTGAAAATTAAAAAAGACCTAGGGGTTAATTCTAAGTTTACTCGGCAAGACATCGCATCTTGTGCCTACATATCCTTACGGGAATGGAATCAGAGTAACTGTAGTTCCCCTCAAAAGGGAGGTTAGAAACGTCTTGACTGTGGCCAAGGTTTGTTCAGAGACTCCAATCTCTATGTTAAAAAAATGTTAATTAAAATTAAAATAGGGTTAAATTAGGGATTCCACGGCGGAAAACCTTAAAACAGAGTACGGCGACTCTTTTGGCCTAACACTAGGATAAAAGCAATTTTGCCTACGGCGGGACACCTAGGCTAAACAGGGTTTGATCCATTAAAGGGGTAAGGCTATTGACTCGGCGGCCAAAAGGCTGGACCTAATCCTTCGGAAGGATAAAACTGTAAAAAATGTGAAAATATGACAAATCATTATATGGAGGAATAATTAAAGTACAGAAATAAGAAAAGTAATAAAGGCAGAGGGTATAAAGAAACAAAGAAACATTTCTGAAAACATGAAGAATATGAAAATATGTAATGACACTTAGAATAAAGTGAGGGAGGAAAATAGTGTGGGGCTGTCGCCACCACAAGCACATCTCAACCTCGAGCATGCACATGAAATGCCAAAAGAAAGAAAAGTAATAAAAGGGTACATAAAATGACACGACAAACATCAAACATCAGGAGTTCCTTACGAAAAGGTTTTAATTTTTTAATATTTTAATTATAAAAAAAAAAGTTTTAATTTTTTAATAAAAAATATTTAAGTTAAAATTATAAAAAAAATTAAGTTTAAATTATAAAAAAAAAGTTTTTGGGGGAAAAGTCTTTTCAGTTTTTTTTGGGAAAAGGCTTTTCAGTTTTTTTTGGGAAAAGGTTTTTGGGAACAAAAAGGTTTTCTTTTTTTCTTCGGAACAAAAAGGCTTTTCAGTTTTTAAAAAAGGTCTTACTAAAAAAAAGGTTTTAATAATAAATAAAAAAAGGGTTTTGATTTTAAAAAAAAGGTTTTGTTAAAAAAGGGTTTTGATATTAAAATCTAGGGACCTAAACACACATGGAGATTAACATGGCAAAATATGCACATAAACATGGAAAAGCAAACGGTTTAGTAATTTAACGGACCTAAACACATTAACATGGCAAAATATGCACATAAACATGAAAAGGCAAAAGGTTTAGTAATTTAACCTACGAAGCGGAGGTTTGCTTCGGTAAATGTGAAAAATGTTTGAATAAGGGAACACTGGAGAGCTCCAATCCTTCTGACGAGTTGTGGGAACGACCGCCTTTCTTCTCTGGGGATCTCCTTTGTTTCTCCCTTTCTCTCTCCTCTTTTCTGAAGAAAATCTTCCGACCCCCTTTTCAACAAGGCAACACATGTATATATAGGGAACAAATTAGGGTTAACACCAAATTGTCAATAATGTCCCTAAAGCCCATTTTAAAGCCCAAACTAAATAATTAGTTAAGAAAAAATAAAATTTAAATAATTTAAAATAATTAAAATAAACTTAAAATAAAAACTAATAATCCTATTGATTCCTAAAATCAAAAATATTATAAAAAGAACAAAATTTTTTCCAATATTTTTTATTTTATGATTTTTTGGATATTTTTATGAATAATTTAGAAAAAGTGAAAAAAAAAATAATATTTTAAAAAATGATTTAATTAAAATACGAAAATAATAATTAAATAATAATAAAAAACTATTTTTGTTATTTTTTAATGAAAGATAGAAAAAGTTAGAGTAAAAATAATAAAAAACAAAAAGTGACAAAGGTGAGATTCGAACTCTCAACCTCTCACACTCACAACTCCTTACACATGTCCTCTTGCCAATTATGCCACTTTTACTTTTTAGAAAAAAAATGCATGCCATATGATATTTACCTGCAAAAAGTCAAATGACTACACAAATTTGTTAGTAATTGATTAAATGCAATAAAAATGCAATGAAATGCGACGACAAATATTAGGGCAAAATTTGGGGTATTACAGTTGCCCCTATTTAAATAACTTCACCGGGTGATTTGAGCAACGGAGACTCGAGAAATCATGGTGGAGGGATTTAAATACAGATAACCGAAAATTTTGCCTTTAGACGTAGTGCTATGCAATGATATGGACAAAACAAAACGAACTATAATGCTAAATATGATATGAATCTGATATGACACGTATGATGAAAATGACAAATGCACGGATACAGACGAAACAACGTCACAGGGGACGACCCATCGAGGAATTGCACTAGGGAAGAAGACATGTCATATCTGGAAGAACGTCGGATAGACACGACACAGAATTGTTGATAGGTGCCAAGTAAATTAGAAATTGTCCGCAAGGTAAGACGCGAGTAAAACACGAGCTCAGGAGAAAAACGCAAATGGGGATAAAACACCCATGATGCCAAGTAAATAAATTTTGCCCACAAGGTAAGACGCGAGTAAAACACGACCTCAGGGAGAAAAAAAAAGTAAATGGGGGTAAAACACCATGATGTTAGGTAAACCCAGGAATATCTGGTAAACGGGGAATAAAACACCCGGGATAAAGGTACATGGGGGATAAAACACCCAAGGATAGAAGGTAAGTGGGGAGTAAAGCACCCAAGATAGACATGTAAATGGGGAGTAAAGCACCCAGGATAGAAATGTAAATGGGGAGTAAAGCACCCAGGATAGAAATGTAAATGGGGAGTAAAGCACCCAAGATAAAAATGTAAATGGGGAGTAAAGCACCCAAGATAAAAATGTAAATGAGGAGTAAAGCACCCAAGATAAAAATGTAAATGGGGAGTAAAGCACCCAAGATAGAAATGTAAATGGGGAATAAAGCACCCAAGATGTGCACATGTATAGGAATTATGCTATGAGATATGATCAAATGCAAATGCAGACATCGACGACAAGGCTCGACTCTTTCTGTGAGATGACAAAACTGGAGGACTGATTCCTCAACACGGAGATCACTGTCATTCTGTTAAACTGTATCAAGTTGATAGTCACTGTAGGAATGATGAATAACTGCTTAGGGATTATGCGAGTAAACTTCCCCAGGTCAAATGAACTGATAGTTGCTTCAGCTGTCTGATTCGTGGAATCGACTGTTTTGCTGTATCCTCGGAGGGCTTGCCCCAGTCTGGGTCTTGAACAATTCTCTGGATAAACCAAATCTGAGAAGATATTGCCTTGAACAAATCTTGAACTAATTCTTTGACAGGATGTAAAAGGAACTTGCCCCTGATAAGATCATTTGACCAAGTTTCTCATTGTTTGAAAATTCCTTAGAGGAAAGCCAGTTTGCAAACAAAAATATTCATACAAACATGGTAATGCAAAGTTCATGCGATTTTTGAAAAATTATTTTTGAATGATGGAAAATACATGAGTCGTTAGTCAGAACACAACGGTTCAAGACGCTCAAAGTTTAAAACAAAGGTGTACTGCCAAAATAAATGATTCACAAAGATCTTTAGGAGTCAGGTTACGCAACCTTGCTGTAGTATACTTTCAAAATAACCTTGCTTCAATTAGGTCTTTTGAGGGTTGTAATGTGGCCTGGTTCACGGTTTATGAAACAAAAGATAAAGGCTCAAAAGTTATTTGTACCCACCCCATCTACGTGATGATCTTCAATCCTATGCTCAGTTAACTCATACTATGCATTCAGGTTCCCATAAGTTAGGGATTTCATTGATCGTTGCAGTGATGATTCAGAAGTCAAAGGGACCTATGAAAAGGCAACCACTACTCCCCTATAACATTTGATTGTTTTGGCAATTGAGGATTTTCAAGATAAGGATTTAAAAATCTCTTTGTATTATCCCTAAATTTTGCCTGAACTGTTTATTTTAGAGTTTACAGTCAGCGGGATGCCCCAGTTTTGCCTAAGTCTCCTTCAAAGGTTTTGACTTAGCGGGCTTCGTTTGATTTTTTTATATTATTTTTTTGTGTGAAGGAAAGTGACTGTTTGATTTTAATGATTACGGTGAACCATCATCGACCTTTTGATTAGAAAACATCTTCGACACTTATTTGACGTGTGCGAAGGAAAATTTGTTAATGAAAGGTGTATCGTATGAACACACAACCAAGTTAACTGAGAACTACCCATCCCAAGGTTAAAATTGTGGGTTTTTTGTAACGAAAGAAACTCCAACTTCTAGGCTCGAAGGGGGTAACGAGGGATTAACTTCCTTATTTCTCCAGTGTTTGGGAATTGAAACGATGCCTTACATCGTCAACAAGGTTTAATTGAAAGCATACTGACAGCAGTTATGGGTATAACATTTTCGTCATCCTCCCTCCGATCTTAGCATATCAAAATTTTGGACAAGAAGTAAACATTTGAAAAATAAAGCATAAAGATGCAAATAAATGGACGGAAATGAATTGAATCAAAAGTCGCAATGCTTATTTCATTAATGAAAGTACAAACATAATTGAAAGCAAATAACTTAAACAAAATAAGGAAAATGCAAACAACGAGAAAAAAAAGGCCCAATGACAAAGCTTCAATTCTGATGTGTTGGCAAGGGATCTGTCTGGACGCTCGGACGACTATCTGTAAAATCAAGTATTCCAGTTCTAACCAATTCACATACTCTAGCCTTCAATGCAAAACAATGCTCCAAGTCATGGCCTGGGGCACCCTCATGGGAAGCACAATGGAGATCAGCCCTAAATCCAGCCAGAGGATTAAGAGGAGGTGGTAAAGCCTTTGTAGTAATCAGTCCTTGCCGGACTAAGTCAGGATATAGCTCTGTGTAAGTCATGAGAATAGGATCAAAGTGACTCCTGTTCCGTTTCTGGTCTGATATCTGTGTCGAGGAATCAGCTTGACGACTCAAAGGTACACTAGAAGACGATAGGACCAAGAAGGAGAAACTGGGGGACAAATGCAATGCAAAAATGTGATGCTGATGCCATGCAATGGTTTCAAGAATTTCAACGGTCGATTGCGAATATTGCTTTTTAAGAAAGTTGGAAAAAATTTTAGACTTTAAAATGTAAGGCTTTTCGAATTTGCAAAGGACTGCTGAATTCCTTGAAACTAGAAATGATATGATGCTTTATGGATGCGAAGCACAAATACACATAAGCAAACAAAAGGTCCTAAGTTAGAGGAACAATGAATAGAGTCAAGGTCTACCCTTCCCAAAGAGGTATGTACTATAGGTTGATTGTACCTGCAGAACAAGGGTTCTAAATCAGTGCCCAAAGTCATCAGTCCATCTTTCGGATATTATCGACTTCCCGACTGACTCGAGGGTCAATAATATTCTCAAGAGAACCTCTTTTAAGTGTAGCATCGCGTAGCAACCATTGTAGGACTACTCCCATATAGTTCCCGCACTACGTCCTATATAAGGTCAAGATGGTGTAAAGGTACTACGGTTCCCAGTATCACAGACTCCAATCGATAACGGTAAAAGTTTTCACGACTACACTCGATCAACCGAACCATTTTCGAAAGTGTCTCAACTGAGCGGTGATTCTCGATTTAGCTTAGTCGGGACTCACTCCCTATAAGCCTCGTCGAATATATCGCCATCCTATAATAATGTCACTCAAGTCCGGGTGTAGGACTTATCTCACAACACAGTAATTCCCAAGCAAGGTACCCCTGAACAATATATATACAAATGAGCAAAAATATTAATAAAACAAATATATAATGAAAAATAAACAAAATGGGGATAACCCTCAAAAGTTAGGACTCCCCAGTGAAGTCGCCATTTTTTGTTGCGGTGAAATTTGGATGTCAAGCTATTGATTAACTTGAATCTTAATTCATTTACAACCGGTCTTTGATTTATCCGAAGGAAAGGTTAAAGAAAGGAAAAACCTAAAAGGGAGAGATCTAAGGTTCGGGGGTTGGTTAAATTTAGGGAAGGTATTAGCACCCTAAACTTCCGTAGTACTCTACGGGAACCTTTTGTTTATTTTTATTTATTTATTTCATTAATTATTTTGCTTAAGGGTATATACAAAGGATTGAAAATTAAAAAAGACCTAGGGGTTAATTCTAAGTTTACTCGGCAAGACATCGCATCTTGTGCCTACATATCCTTACGGGAATGGAATCAGAGTAACTGTAGTTCCCCTCAAAAGGGAGGTTAGAAACGTCTTGACTGTGGCCAAGGTTTGTTCAGAGACTCCAATCTCTATGTTAAAAAAATGTTAATTAAAATTAAAATAGGGTTAAATTAGGGATTCCACGGCGGAAAACCTTAAAACAGAGTACGGCGACTCTTTTGGCCTAACACTAGGATAAAAGCAATTTTGCCTACGGCGGGACACCTAGGCTAAACAGGGTTTGATCCATTAAAGGGGTAAGGCTATTGACTCGGCGGCCAAAAGGCTGGACCTAATCCTTCGGAAGGATAAAACTGTAAAAAATGTGAAAATATGACAAATCATTATATGGAGGAATAGTTAAAGTACAGAAATAAGAAAAGTAATAAAGGCAGAGGGTATAAAGAAACAAAGAAACATTTCTGAAAACATGAAGAATATGAAAATATGTAATGACACTTAGAATGAAGTGAGGGAGGAAAATAGTGTGGGGCTGTGGCCACCACAAGCACATCTCAACCCCGAGCATGCACATGAAATGCCAAAAGAAAGAAAAGTAATAAAAGGGTACATAAAATGACACGACAAACATCAAACATCAGGAGTTCCTTACGAAAAGGTTTTAATTTTTTAATATTTTAATTATAAAAAAAAGGTTTTAATTTTTTAATAAAAAATATTTAAGTTAAAATTATAAAAAAAATTAAGTTTAAATTATAAAAAAAAGTTTTTGGGGGAAAAGTCTTTTCAGTTTTTTTTGGGAAAAGGCTTTTCAGTTTTTTTTGGGAAAAGGTTTTTGAGAACAAAAAGGTTTTCTTTTTTTCTTCGGAACAAAAAGGCTTTTCAGTTTTTAAAAAAGGTCTTACTAAAAAAAAGGTTTTAATAATAAATAAAAAAAGGGTTTTGATTTTAAAAAAAGGTTTTGTTAAAAAAGGGTTTTGATATTAAAATCTACGGACCTAAACACACATGGAGATTAACATGGCAAAATATGCACATAAACATGAAAAAGCAAAAGGTTTAGTAATTTAACGGGCCTAAACACATTAACATGGCAAAATATGCACATAAACATGAAAAGGCAAAAGGTTTAGTAATTTAACCTACGAAGCGGAGGTTTGCTTCGGTAAATGTGAAAAAGGTTTGAATAAGGGAACACTGGAGAGCTCCAATCCTTCTGACGAGTTGTGGGAACGACCGCCTTTCTTCTCTAGGGATCTCCTTTGTTTCTCCCTTTCTCTCTCCTCTTTTCTGAAGAAAACCTTCCGACCCCCTTTTCAACAAGGCAACACATGTATATATAGGGAACAAATTAGGGTTAACACCAAATTGTCAATAATGTCCCTAAAGCCCATTTTAAAGCCCAAACTAAATAATTAGTTAAGAAAAAATAAAATTTAAATAATTTAAAATAATTAAAATAAACTTAAAATAAAAACTAATAATCCTATTGATTCCTAAAATCAAAAATATTATAAAAAGAACAAAATTTTTTCCAATATTTTTTATTTTATGATTTTTTGGATATTTTTATGAATAATTTAGAAAAAGTGAAAAAAAAAATAATATTTTAAAAAATGATTTAATTAAAATACGAAAATAATAATTAAATAATAATAAAAAACTATTTTTGTTATTTTTTAATGAAAGATAGAAAAATTTAGAGTAAAAATAATAAAAAACAAAAAGTGACAAAGGTGAGATTCGAACTCTCAACCTCTCACACTCACAACTCCTTACACATGTCCTCTTGCCAATTATGCCACTTTTACTTTTTAGAAAAAAAATGCATGCCATATGATATTTACATGCAAAAAGTCAAACGACTACACAAATTTGTTAGTAATTGATTAAATGCAATAAAAATGCAATGAAATGCGACGACAAATCTTAGGGCAAAATTTGGGGTATTACACTCAGTCTTCAAGCTTCAGCTCTCTTTGCTTTACCAGTATCAACTTGGTCTTCTCTCTTTATCTACAAGCTTCAGCTTCTCAGAGTAATCCTCAATCACATGGAAGTGTCACCTTCATCCTTCAATCTTTTTCAAGCCTCAGCTCTTCACTGAATCTCCATTGGGTCTTCAAGTATCAACTTGTTCTTCTTGTTCTTCAAGCTTCAGCTGCAATGGCAATGCTCAAGGAATCATCCTCTTCCACACTCTTCAATAAAGTCTTCATCTTCAAACTCAAGCCCGACATCTTTCAAGATACTCAAACCAAAATATAATTGATTTAACAGGATGAGGGGAAATGATAATCAGCTTACTGACAACCAAAGGAAGCCTGTAATGGTTCATCATCATGAGAGACTTGTTCCCTCAAAGTTCTACTTCTCAGATAAAGCCACTCATCCCTCCAAAGGAGAGATGTGATTATCTTAGAAGGACTTTTAGTCATTGGGAAGAATGGAAGCACAGGATGCTTTCCATGTTTGTGAAAGAAATCATTCTAGTTCTAAGGCTCTCCCTATGTCCTATCTCCTAAAATTTCATCAGATACCCTCAGGCACAAGCAAATCCAAAGCTCCAAGCAACTTCAAGCATCCTCCCCTTGTCTTCAACTTGTCTTCAATCTCAACCAAAGGCAAACCAAGCACAAACCCTAATCTAAGGGGACTAAGGAAGTTAAACTAGTTGAATTAGTAAATTAGGATCACCTAAAACCTGGTACTAAAGTTAGTCCTAACTAAAATACTAAAACCAATTGTAAAATCCTACAAAAATATATATGGGAACCTAGGTCAATCATGACTCTACCACATTAGTTTCAAAGATCAAATCATCAAATTAGACCTAAAACTAAAACCTTCATTACAAGGTATCAAACCTAAACCCTAAAAAGGAGGCACCTAAATATCAATCTAGAAAGCACACCTATTTTCATCACAAAAATGTGAGAAAAATACTATGGGAGCATACATGTCTAACCTAATTACACACAAAAAATTAGGCTCAAAATCATCACCAAGTGATCACACTAAATTCCACAAAATTGGGTATCAAACATAATCATTTTAATATCAATTAAAATATAAAATTCCAATTAAATCAGAAAATGCATGAAATGAAAATATATTTTTTCTAAAAAATACTAGACTCAATCATGAGTAGTATGCAAAAAGAATGGGGTTAATTGGATTAATTTTCAATTTATTATGAATTTTTCAAGAACCATGAACAAAATGAAAAAATAATGAAAATCAAATTAAAATAAACAAGCGCACGGTGCAAATAGTAATCAGAATCAGTACAATTCATGGGTTGGGCCATCAGGGGGGTGTGGATAGCACTTAGTTCACTAAGCCCAAAACCAGCTAGTAAGTGAAACGCATCGTTTCACTTACTCAGATCCTTCACAACTGAACTTTAAAACGTGGCCATTGGATCATGCTCCCAGTCCAAGTCAAACCCTCATCCAATGGTGCTAACATCATCTTCAACCTTTTGAACATCTGAGCTTCGCGCCCAGCTCCGGCCACCACCGGTGGAGCTCCGGTCACCATCCCCAACCCTAGTTCTCTCTAGGAGCCTCTATTGCAAATGGTCAAAACATGAAACTCATCCCAAATCTTGCCACGAATTCAACCATACCCTTAACTTCCTCTGAAACCTCAAGATTCACCATATCTAATCCTCAACCGAAAATGGTGATTCCCCTATTTTGTCTCTAATTCTTCAATTAACTATCTGAAATCCATCCTACACCATTCTACAATAAATCTAACACCTCAATTCACCTTAATTCTACCTAAATCATGCTATAGGAAGAAAGTTACCAACCTGAAAATCTTGGATGAAAAGATGCACTAAACCTCCAATTCAAGCTCTTCAATCTTGCAGACACGATCAATGAACCTCCTCCTTGCTTCTGTATGCAAAAGAACCAGTTGAAAGTGCTTGAATCTTGAAACCCGATGGTGAGTTGCAGGTGGAGAAGTTCACTTGCTCATACACTATTCAGCCACGAATTCTTCTTGAAAATGATCTGGAATCACTCCTTGACATCCATGGAAGAAATATCAATCAAGAAAATGGATGGAGAATGCAGAATTTGGTGAAACCGATTGCACTTGCAAGCTATGGAATTTCAATCTCAATCTATGCTTTCTCCTTCAATGATCACCAACCTCTGCAATGGATCAACTCTATTCCTTATATAGATGATGTTTGGATGATCTAGAACCCTCTAGATCCTTCCAATGAGAGTTTCCACTTCTCATGTCATGAGATTTTCAAACACATCTCATGCTATGCCCAATTCTGTTTGCAGCTTGAAACCACTCTCAATCTCTTTCAATTTCTCCCTTAGTGACATTTTGAAAGAGTTTAGCTTGCCAAAGCCCTTGGTTATGCCTTGATTCTATGCTTTGCACATGTTACTTAATATGCAAGTAACCACTTTTCAAAGCAAGTCCACAAATTGAATCTCAACTCAAAAATGTGGCTAAACCAATGTTCCTAAAATTTTTTCTAGAGTCAAAATGATATATTACATGCCATGGTTTGGATGTGTAGGTTGAAAATATCAATTTCCAACTTTGGTTTATTTAACTTATGCCCTTATTTTAGGTCATTTTTGCAACTTTGAGCTACAAGCCTTTCCATCACCTCATGACCTCCTTACTAGCCTTAAAACATCATTTTGAACAAGTTTGATGTTGAAGATTTTTCCATTTGAAGCTTGGAAATAGGAGTTATGGCCTTATGCTTGAAATGACCTGTAATCTCCAAATGACAAAAAGGCCCTTGACTTATCAAAGCCATAACTTGAGTTCTACAAATCCTATCAAGGACTTCTAGTACTCTCTAGAACGCTAAGAAGATAAGGAACAACATTCATGTTGACCAAACGTTCATAGGAATCATCCTTCTTGGGCAAAAGTTTGATGCAAGTTGGGTAACTTTCAAGGCCCCAGATTCACATACCTCAGATGACCTGTAACTTGTCAAAGTCATAACTTGAGCTCTACAAATCCAATCAAGGACTTCTGGTACTCAAATTAAAGCTAAGAGCAAGCTCTACAACATTCATGTTGGGGGAAAGATGAGATGACAATCACATCTTAAGATAAACTACCTTGAAGATAGGGGTCAAACTAGGGGATTTTACACTGTCAAGCCTTAGAAACCCTAGCTTGAAACTTCTCAAACTCCTCAATCATTATGAGTTAACCTTGGAATCATCCTTATAGCATCTCAATTCATTAATCCATGATCACATGGCTCTTGAATTAGGTCTCAACCCTCTCCAAATCATCAGTTGACCTAGGGTTGACCCAGTCAAACCCTAATTACACCACTCATGGCTGGGTCTTCTTAGTCTTATGCAATGACCTGTCCACGCTTCATGATGGCTTTCAAGGCATCTCATAAGTTCTCTCAAGGCTTCAAGTCTAACTTCATGGCTTCAACATCATCATATGACTTCCCACAACTCTCAAGGTAGGAGGCACACACTCTTGGTTTCAACCACTCTTTCTGAGGATCTTCTAACTTCTCTGACAAGGATATCTACCCTTGAACACTTGAATAACCCTCTTGGCTAGCTTCATAGTCTTGCATAGCTCTTGATTGGTAGTCATACCTCTTGATCTCCTGCATACATGTCAATGATAATGCTAATGTGAATGAAATGAAACATAAGCTAGGTAAAGAAATGTTGGTCAAATTTAGGGGTGCAACAGCTGCCCGTATTCAAACGGCTTGAACCTGACTGGGTGAGAAGCGAACGACTCTCAACCAATCAAGGTGCGATACGGTTGAATACTGACAAACCCGTAAATTTGCCAACTGCACAAGTACACGGTACTCTGATGGGAACGAATCTTCGAAAACTGAAATACTAGCTGCACGACAACTAGCTGGGGAATTGGTCACGCGGTAACCGGTAATGCATGGTTGATCATGCCGTCAGGCATCAAGATTCCTCGGGAATCATCAGGTCAACAATCAAGTTAATCATGCCGGCGGGCATTCAGAGAAAACTTTCGGGCATCATCCGGACTTCATCAGTAAGTCGGGAATGGAATTCTCGGTCAATCATGAACCAGTTGGGGGTATCCAACTTCTGCCATCAGGCACTCCGCATCAGCTGAGCGAATTGCTTCGTCAACACGGTTGGACTTCAATCATCATGTCTTCAGGGGAAGTTTCAACTTCGCTGTTCGGAAACCTGCTGGGGATGACGCATCTCCGCCGGGGATTCTGGAGAACTATCAAGTAACTCTGCTTCGGGGATCCAGAAATCATTCTGGGTGAATCATCTCTGCCGAGGACATCAAGACTCATCTTGGACAAACAACTCCGTGGGGACTTCAAGGATCATCCTGAACCCATAACTCTGCTGGAGATTTCAGGAATCATCCCGAGCAAACACTCTGCCGAGGATTTCAAGAATCATCCTGAGCGGCTTTCTCTGGCGACTGCACTGGGGATTTTAAGAATCATCTTAAGCAAACGACCTTGCTGGGGGATTCAAGAATCATCTTGAGCAAGCGACTCTGCGGAGGAACACCTGCAAAACAAGAACGGTAACGACCTAGCTCATGTTTAGTATGCATATGCTTCGGCAATGGCGCAATGTTCCACATGGTGGAAATGCTACGCGTTTATGATAAATGTTATGCAATCATGCAAAACGCTATGACCCCATCATCAAAATAAATGCTGAAGGGAGAATCCTCCTGTCAAGGAGAAAGAACTACTCTGGTGGAGGAAGGAATCATCCTGCCACGGAGAAAAAGTCACACCAATCTCAATCATACTCCGCACGGGGGAACAAACTTCAGTTGACTGCTGCAGGGGAACGAAGCTCTACGAGAACCAGGACCTGCTGAGGAAAGCGGTGTCAATCGCGGAAGTAAACTGCACGGCCTTCACGGCTAACCTTCCTGGAGATAACGACTCCGGTGGGGAAATACAGCGTCAGCTATTCAACACTCTACTGGGGACGACCAATCATGGCTCGAACTGCTTCCAAGGACTCGGTTCTCTTGGGGATTTGCAAACTCGGCTGGAGAAGAAGAAATCATCCTGCTTCGGGGGAGAGTACGACTCTGTGGGGAATCTCAATTCTGCTGGGGACTTCACTCTGGAACTATCAATTGCTGCACACTTCAGTGAATGGTCTCCTACGAGACTTGCACTTGTGACCTGGTGCTGGGGGATGAACACACGCTTCGGTGCCTGACTCAGTTGGGGAGATGCCGTTCCTTCAGGATGCATCTGGTTGGGGAGAGAATCTTCTCTGCCTGGGGAGACATATCGATGCTTTACGATCTCATGTTCAGACTCTGCGGGGAGAGACTGCTGAACTTTGCTGGAGAAGGAGGAATCATCCTGCTTGGGGACGCGTACGGCGCATTGCCTAGAATATGCTATACCTGCAACAATACAAACAAACAGACAAGATACCCTTCTCAAAGGGACCTATCAAGGTTATCATCTTGTGACAATGTTCAAGTAATTCATTGTTTCAACAATCAGTGGCCTAGGCCAATAAGTTTATGTATGCGCATTTTGTGAAAAACAGCGGCGTTCTTTTTCGCAAACAAAACAGATAAATGCTAAACAGACAAACATAATTGCTGAATAGTATACATTTTATTGATAACGAACCCCTGAATGGGTAAAAATGTTTTACAACAGATGCAAGCTCCTGGAATGAGGAAGCTGCGCAAAAATAAAACATAAATATACATCAGTATACACAAATGCCGGCAACGAGGCGTAGGCGAACACCATGAGTTGATCCCTCTATGACCCATTCGACTCCGATACTTATCCGAGGCTTCAGCTTCAGAAGAGATTGATTCAGATAAACGTCCCTCAGGTCTTCCAAACCACTAAACAATGAAAGTCCATACGCGGAACGCAATCATTTTCTTTTTCAAATCCCTAACTTTAGCGTGAATCGCCCTTCCGGGTTTTCGATTCACCGGGATACCCTTTTTTGCCAAAGTCGCCCTTCCGGGTTTTCGACTTTACGGGTGTACATTCTTTTCAATTTATATCCCTAATTTTTTCCTGAACCTTTTTCCTTTTTTATGGTTCGCCGGGATGCCCCATTTTTGCCTGGACTCTCTTTTTACTGTCCAGTGGGTCACTTTTAAGCAAAGTATTTTTTAACTGCGTTCGCGTTCACCGGGGATGCAAAATCTTCACCATCCATCGTGGATAACAACAAAGCTCCTCCCGAGAAGACCTTGCTGACGACGTACGGACCTTCGTAATTGGGAGTCCACTTGCCCCGGTGATCGGAGTGTAGAGGAAGAATCTTCTTCAGGACGAGATCACCCGTCTGAAAGCTTCTAGGACGCACCTTCTTATCATAAGCTTTCTTCATTCAGCTTTGGTACAGACGACCATACGCAATCGATGCAAACCTCTTCTCGTCCATCAGGCTGGGTTGGTTTAGTCGGTTCTTAATCCATTATGCCTCGTCGAGTTTCACGTCAACCAAAACTCGTAAAGAAGGGATCTCCACTTCTAACGGCAGGACAGCGTCCATACCGTACACTAAGGAGAAAGGAGTTGCCCCGGCTGAAGTACGTACCGTCGTACAATAACCGTGTAGTGCAAATGGCAACATCTCGTGCCAATCTTTATAGGTCACAACCATCTTCTGAACAATCTTCTTTATGTTCTTATTGGCCGCTTCAACAACGCCATTCATCTTCGGCCGGTAAGGAGATGAGTTGTGGTGTTCAATCTTGAAACTCTGGCACAACTCCTTCATCATCTTGTTATTCAGATTCGAACCATTATCAGTAATGATCCGCTCGGGAATTCCGTAAAGACAGATGATATCCTTCTTTATGAATTTAGCCACCACCTCCTTGGTCACATTAGCATATGAGGCTGCCTCCACCCACTTGGTGAAGTAGTCGATAGCTACTAGGATGAAGCGATGATCGTTAGATGCAGTGGGCTCGATCTTGCCTATCATGTCGATGCGCCACATGGAGAACGGCCACGGGGAGGACATGAAATTTAACGGGCACGGCGGCACATGAACTTTATCAGCATAAATCTGGCATTTATGACACCTCTTCGCGAATTTAAAGCAATCTGATTCCATCGTCAGCCAGTAGTACCCTACTCTCAGGATCTTTCTCGTCATAGCATGCCCGCCGGCGTGCGTACCAAATGTGCCTTCATGGACTTCTTCCATGAGCATACTCGCCTCTTTCTCATCTACACATCTGAGTAGCACGAGATCGTGGTTTCTTTTATACAAAACTCCATCAGGATTGAGATAAAAATTTCCAGACAGCCTCCTCAGAGTCTTCTTATCCTGGGTTGACGCTCCCACGGGATACTCCTTAGTCATAAGGAAGGTCTGGATGTCATGGAACCATGGCTTGCCATCGGCGGCTTCCTCGATCGCAAAGACGAATGCAGGTCTATCAAGACGGGAAAGGACAATCCTTGGAGCTTCATTCCAAAAATTGACTTTATACATCGAAGCCAACGTGGCTAAGGCATCAGCCATCTGGTTTTCAGCCCTGAGCACATGATGGAGTTCCACTCGAACAAAGAACGAAAGTAGCCTTCTGGCATAATTCATGTACGGCACCAAATTCGATTGACGAGTCTCCCACTCCCCTTTAATCTGGTTAATCACGAGCGTCGAGTCACCATATACGTCTAGGTTCTTGATTCTCCAATCAATTGCTTCTTCTAGACCCATGATGCGTGCTTCGTACTCCGCTTTGTTATTGGTGACTGGAAACGTCAGTCTCGCAGTGAACGGGATATGGGATCCGTGGGGAGTCGTGATGATCACCCCAGTGCCACTTCCATAGGAATTAACCGCCCCGTCAAATATCAATTTCCACTGGGATTTCCTATCTGGCCCCTCATCGGGCAACGGTTCATCACAATCCTTCGCTTTGAGAAACATGATATCCTCGTCAGAGAATTCAAATTTCATCGGCTGATAATCTTCGACCGGCTGTTCGGCAAGGTACTCAGACAATACGCTTCCCTTAACGGCCTTCTGGGAAACGTACTGAATATCATATTCCGTTAACACCATTTGCCATCTGGAAATCCTGCCCGAAAGCGCTTGCTTCTCGAAGACGTACTTGATTGGATCCATCTTCGAAATTAGAATGGTGGTGTGATTGAGCATGTACTGTCGTAAACGTTTGGCAGCCCAGGCTAGTGCACATCACGTCTTCTCCAGCATCGAGTAACGAGATTCACAGTCTGTGAACTTTTTACTCAAGTAGTAAATGGCATGCTCCTTTCTGCCTATCTCGTCGTGCTGGCCGAGAACACACCCCATACTATTCTCAAGAACTGTCAAGTACATGATTAATGGTCGTCCGGCCACTGGGGGTATCAAGATTGGAGGTTCCTGCAGATACTGTTTTATCTTGTCGAATGCCTTCTGGCAATCCTCATTCCAGGTAATCGCCTGATCTTTCTTTAGTAGTTTGAACATCGGTTCACACGTGGCCGTGTGCTAAGAAATAAACCTTGCAATGTAGTTTATTCTGCCCAGGAAACCACGAGCTTCTTTTTCTGTTTTTGGCACTGGCATTTCTTGTATCGCTTTTATCTTCGCAGGATCAACCTCGATGCCTCTTTCACTCACGATAAACCCCAGTAACTTTCCGGACCGTACTCCGAAAGTGCACTTGTTAGGATTCAACCTCAACCTGAACTTCCTAAGCCTCTCAAAAAGCTTCAGCAAATTAACCAGATGTCCCTCCTCCGTTTGGGACTTCGCAATCATGTCATCAACATAGACTTCAATCTCATGATGAATCATGTCATGAAACAGAGTAACCATTGCTCGTTGGTAAGTGGCCCCTGCGTTCTTCAGACCGAAAGGCATTACCTTATAGCAGAATTTTCCCCAAGGTGTAATAAACGTAGTTTTCTCCATGTCCTCCGGTGCCATCTTGATCTGGTTGTAACCGGAGAAGCCATCCATGAACGAAAACACGGAGAACTGGGCTGTATTGTCGACCAACACATCAATATGAGGCAGCGGGAAATCATCTTTAGGGCTCGCCCTATTCAAATCCCGATAATCGACGCACATGCGCACCTTACCGTCCTTCTTCGGTACAGGCACTATGTTGGCAACCCACGGAGGGTAAGTAGTGACCGCTAAGAAGCCAGCATCAAGTTGTTTCTGCACTTCTTCTTTGATCTTAACGGCCATATCTGGTCTCGTCCTCCTAAGCTTCTGCTTAACGGGAGGACAATCTTCTCGCAACGGCAAGTGGTGGACTACGATGTCAGTGTCAAGTCCGGGCATATCTTCGTATGACCAAGCAAAGACGTCACTATACTCTCTCGGCATCTCGACCAATCTCTGCTTGACATCACTCTGCAATGCAGCCCCTATCCTGACGTTCCTGACGAGTTCTTCAGAACCCAGATTCACAATCTCGATCTCCTCTTCATGAGGCAGAATAACTTTCTCTTCTTGTTTCAACAAGCGGGCCAACTCTTCAGGAAGGTCTTCGTCTTCATCAATCTCTTCTTCGGCTTGATAGATCGGGCAATCAAAGTCGAAGTGAATCGTAGAAGGTCCAGAGTCGATGTCATCTGTTATGTGGATCCTGCAATAACAAGGGTTAAGCTTAAAACAAGGATATGCAGGTTAGCACAAACCTCATTGCCATTTTATTGTTTTTTAAAACAAATATAAAACAGGAATAATAGAAATCACAATATTTGAATACGAAGAAAAACGCCTTTTGATTTATTGATAAAATGCATGTACATAATCCAACAAGACCCTGACAATAAAACCACTATGCCCCGGGTAGGACATAGGGTTGTACAATGATTGGAAAAAGTAAATCATTACTCTTCGCTTGTCATCTGGATGATATCCTTGACGGACCAGTTGTTGAGGCTCTCGCCTGGCTTGCCTGGCTGGATCCAAGAGTCGAGGTCACAGTCGCTATCTCCGCTGTCTTCAGACACTACATTGACGCTTTCAAATATCACCCCGCCACTGTTAAACTGGATCGGCCCTTTACCTCGCGACGCACTGCTAGAAGAGGAAGCTTCAGCTCCAGGAGAATATCCCAACCCAAACTTATCTTGCTTGTTAGGTATCTCCAAAATTCGCCCCCAGCCTGGGGTGGGTCCGGCTTGGACAACGACCCGGGCTTCTTTGAACGAAGAGAGAGTTATCTCTGGCTTCTCAGTGACTACGGGAGCTACGTCCTTGACTTTAACAGCTTCGAATGCTTGGCATAGGGTTTCGTGGATTTCCCCATCCATCTCGACATACTTGAAGGACGACAAATGGCTCACCATTATGTCTTCCTCGCCACAAACAGTCACGATGCTACCTCCGACGGCGTACTTGAGTTTCTGGTGCAACGTGGAGGTCACGACTCCAGCAGCATGGATCCACGACCGGCCCAAGAGACAGTTGTAGGCAGGCATGATGTCCATAATGTAAAAGACCACGTCGAATGTTTCCGGACCTACATGGATTGGCAACGTCACCTCCCCGAAAACATGGCGTTTGGTTCCATCGAACGCTTTCACAACTAGATCATTGGGTGTGCAAATCACTCCGCGAGTATCTAACTTCATCAATGCCTTCTTCAGAAGAACATTGAGCGACGACCCAGTGTCTACCTACACGTGAGACATAATCGTTCCCCTACACTCTATCGAGATGTGCAGGGCGCTATTGTGGTTCCTCCCCTTCGGCGTCAGCTCTAGGTCAATGAACCCTAACCCATTTCCAGCATTCACGTGGGCTACGACCTCTTCCAGCTGGTTTACCGATATTTCCTGTGGTACATACGCGGTGTTCAACACCTTCAGTAGCGCGTTGCGGTGTGCCTCAGAACACAGCAACAGGTTCAGGATGGAAATCTTCGAGGGCGTTTGATGGAGGTGATCCACAATCTTGTAGTCACTCTTTTTAATCAATCTCATAAATTCCTCGGCGTCTTTAACGAGTAAGTCTTTTCCTGCCCCACGCGGGATCTCTTCGACGACTTTACTTTTACCTTTATCAGTTGCATCAGCTCTGTCCGCTTTATCCGCCACGACCTCAGGTGGTGCGAACACTCTTCCGCTGCGAGTAATACCACTGATTCCCGCAAGGTTCTCCACAGACGACCCAAACGGTTCTAGCTCCAACTTCTGGCCATTGCAGTAGACTTCATCCCCATAATGCCATGGGACAACATTAGTGCTTTCGAACGGTATCGGCCCAGCTTTGGTGATGGTAATCGTAGGCGGCCTGGGTGCAGAAATAGTTATCGTCTGGCGAGGGATGGTGATGGTGGCGACCTCATCATCTTGCTTCAGCATTACCTCTCCCACTCCGGTTTCGGCCCTTCGGCTGAACTGTAAAATCCCTTCAGTCATCAGACTTTGAATTCCTTCTATCAGCTGCTCACATCCATCAGGACTAGTCGCGCAGCCCATACACAGTTCCCCGCAACCTGGAAAGAAACCTCTTTTCAGCAGCTTAGCTTTAACGAAGCTAAGTGGTGTCTTCAGATCTCTGACGTCAGTCAACACATCCAAGTTCTCGTCTTCGATAATGGCGTTTACTCCACCTCCCCTATGATTCGGCATAGGGTTCTTCGTGACATTTGGCACATTATCGGAGAAGTTGATGATCTTAGCGTCCACCATGTCCTGCACCTTATGCTTGAAGGCTTTGCAGTTCTCTATTGTGTGGCCTGGTGCTCCTGAGTGAAACTCATAAGTTGCATTCGCGTCATAACCTGGCGGGGGTGCCCCTGTCAAGGGAGCCAAAGTTCTCTTTTGGATCAACTGTAGCTGAAGCAAAGTCTGCAATAGTTGCGCGTACGACATGGGCGGTGTCTCGAGGTGACGGCTCGATAGAGGTGCCCGATTCTGATACTTTCTGTACCCTTGTTGATTCGGTTGCTGCTGCTGCTGCTGTGGCTGTTGAACTACCGGGATAGTTATGCTGGCCACCTGTTGGTGAGGGCCTTTACCCTTCCTTCGAGCGTCGGTCACAACGCTCGCTTCTCCTTCCCGTCTTTTGCCACCATAAGGTTTCTTGCCTCCTCCTCCGGCTGAGGATGAATCACCTTGAATTTTCCCGAGTTTGATCCCATTTTCGATGTGCTCACCCGTGATAATGAGATCTGAGAAGGTTCCAGACATACTGCTGACCAATTTCTCATAGTAAACCCCTGGGAGGGTGACTACGAACATCTGCACAAGCTCACGTTCAACCATCGGCGGCTGAACCCTGGCTGCCAATTCACGCCACCGCTGGGCGTATTCCTTGAACCCTTCATTGTTCCTTTGCGACAGATTCTGCAACTGGACTCGGTTCGGGGCCATGCCGTTGTTGTATTGGTAGTGGTGCACAAATGCTTCAGCAAGGTCTTTCTACATGCGCACACTAGTAGGTTCCAGACTCATGTACCATTCGAGGGATGGTCCGGACAGACTGTCCTGAAAGAAGTGCATCAGCAACTTCTCGTCCTCAGAATGAGCGGACATTTTTCTGTAATACGATCTCAGGTGGACGCGAGGGCAAGTGGTGCCCTTATACTTTTCAAAGTCAGGTACCTTGAACTTGGGAGGCACCTTGAAATCAGTAATCAGTCCCAATTTGGACATATCAACACCCAGGGTGTTCTGGTTCTCGATATTTCTCATTTTATCCTCGAGGGCCTTGAACCTTAGTCGTGCTTCAGCAGTCAGCTCCCCTTCAGCACCTCTCTGAGAGAACACATCGTCTTGACAGTCTTCTAGCCACGGCTGAGGCCCAAACAGATTCCCAACACCTGCATTGCCGTTGCCCAGCCCAACATTGACATTAGCTTCAAGACTCCCATTACCGACGCCCGTCGTATTACCGTTGAGTCCCATGTTAGCTATCACATTGCCGTTGGCACTGCCGTTCCCTCCGGTCACGAGGACGCCATTCTGAGGAGTTTCAACTAGTGGAGGAGTAGGCACAGTCCCACCATGGAGTACGCCATTGCTATCGACCCTTGAAATCAGAGGCTGAACCAAGGTTCTGAGCTGATCCTGGCCATTGGCGACCGCTTGCATGAGCTCCATGAAGCGATCCATTCTTTCGCGGAGTTCCTGAACATCAGTTTGCACTTGCTCCATGATTCTGGTTTGATTTGCTCTGGTCGGATAGCGGTGAATAGGTCTCTGATCAATCCTGGAGCAACCTGAAAACACAAAAGGGTTAGGAAAAATGACAAAGTGCTCGTTATGCAAATGCTTCATGCAAATGCAAACGTGTGTCCGTGTGTTAGGGAGATTTCCCCCGATCCTAGTGCCTGAGTGCCATTGCTGATAATAAGAAGTCCGAGTCCAATCATGGAAATAACAATCTCATATATAAAGAAAGCCCATCAAGGCAGTACACGACATCAGTGAGTACAAGCAGAATCAATAGCATGACCTCGACCAATAAGCCT
This sequence comes from Lathyrus sativus, assembly GCA_963859935.3. Classification (NCBI taxonomy): domain Eukaryota; kingdom Viridiplantae; phylum Streptophyta; class Magnoliopsida; order Fabales; family Fabaceae; genus Lathyrus; species Lathyrus sativus. The sequence goes on along the minus strand of CAWUDS030000946.1, from coordinate 19,543 downwards.
GGTGATGGTCAGCATACAACGATGATCAAACAAAAGGAATACAAATATAGTCAAGTACGGCCACGGGCGCGAAACTCTTCTAACAACCCCTTCGTTTCTGGATGATCAGGCCGAGTGAGAAACCCTTCGACGAGTAACTCTCTCTGCACAATGGTGTATTGAAGACCTTCGACCGAATCTTCCCATGCTCCTTCGCCAAAACAATCTTCTAGCTTCCGCCTCTTAAATTCAAACGTCAGTTTGTGCTCCTTCAGGTTAGCAAGAGCCCTGTTGAGCTGGCCTTCAGCGGCATATCTGGGAGTGGTTTCTTCATCAGACCTCTTCTCACTAGCCTTCACCTGGGCTTTCAGCTTGGAGATCTGTTGCATCAGCTTATCCTCCCGCTCTTTCCTGTTGGCTAGGGAGGCCTTCCAGTGTTGGTTGAACTTGGATATCCTCCGATATGCTTCGTCCAAGTGCTGCTTTTTCGTGGCCAGTACATCGTTGACAGCTTTGAAGTCTCGACCCATGCGTTCACGCTCGGCTATCTGCTTAGTCAAATATGTCCCCAACTGGTTCACCAGTTCGGTCTGCCTCTTGAAGGAATGAACGGCTTCGTTTCTCTCGCTCCTGAGTTGAACCAATTCTTTCTCCAATTCTTCATTTGCCCTCTTCAATTCATCTCGCTCAGCTAACACCTGATTATGCTGCTGAATAGGCACGGTGGTAGGCTCTTCAATCAATGGAGGACTTTCTGGCTTGGCAGGAGGAAACGGCATCCCTATAGCATCTGCTCTTGCTCTGATCCAAGTCACATACGGAGGGTAGGCTTGATTGTTACTTCTCCCCAGCAATGGTTTTCCCCTCTTACTGAGGCCATTCCAGGCGCGCTGAAGCTTAGATAACAGATCCCCCTCTAGAAGACCAGTGAGGTACAGAGATTCCTGCACCTCTTCATCCTTCGGCGGAGCTCTCAAAGCATACACGAACTGTTGGACCAGCAAAGATGGATTATAGTTTATACAGCCTTTCCTGCCTATCAAAGGCACGTTCGGAAACCCGCTGTAGCTAAAGATAATCTCGGTACCCAACCTATCTCTGTCAAACCAGTCAATATCCTCCGCTGATAGACTCATCAAACGCTCGGACCACTCAGTTGTGGCTGCAGACGAAACAAAGGGACCCATCTTGGGCAGATGACTATCAAGCCATTTATAAAGCAGGGGCACACAGCACGAGACATTCTTGCCCCTTCTGTTCTCGTTTTTGTAGTGGATAGAATGGTAGACGTCTCCTATCAAGGTAGGGACTGGATTCCCTGAAGCAAAGATGTGAAATGCGTCGAAGTCTACAAAGTCGGGCATATTGGGGAACAAAATGATGCCATATATGCACAGAGCGAGAATGGCGTTGAACACGACCCAACATCCGTCTTTGGCGCACTGCTGAGCCTTTCCCACTAAGAACTGCAAGGAGAAACCGGGAACCTTATTCCAACTAGACAATACCACCTCGGAGGCATCCAGATGAAGTGAAGGAGCTAGACTAGCCAGATCAGGCTCAGCATCCATACGAACAAAAGGCATCTGCCTCTTGATAGGCACACCTAACAAATCAGCATATTCCTTTAGCGTGGGTGCGAGCACAAAATCATGGAAAGTAAAGCATCTCAACGGAGGATCGTAGAACTGCAGCAGAGCGTACAACCCATTCAACTCAAACGCAGAAAGTTTACGAACCAAACTGAGCAATTTGCCGTAAGATTTTCTGAACTTATCTCTCACAGAATCATCTGCTAAAGCAATCAAACCGGTCAGCTGAACCACATCAGGGGCAGGGAGCTTATAAGCCACGGTCTTCCTTAGAGAACCCATAACAATACAATAGGAGGCAAGAAATCCTGGATCGGGGAAAACGGTACCTGCAACACAGACACACGTTAATGAAATGCAAATGAGTATGCAAAGCAATGTAAGATGCAATCATGCAGCAGGAGATCAAGGCAACTATGCTGTGGAGATTCTGTATCAACAAAACCATGATGCTGCTCTGTCAAGAACAACCACTATCTCTGATAAGAAGAAAACCCTGGTATCGGACCACAAATCTGCTCTGTCAAGAACACACACTCATAGGACCATAAATCTGCTCTGTCAAGAACAAACATCTGATAATAAGGACCTCTGATACAGGACCAAAAATCTGCTCTGTCAAGAACAACCATCTGATAATAAGGACCTCTGATCCCAATCAAAACCTGCTCTATCAAGAACAATCATACATCTGCTGATGAGATCTTCTAATCCCAATCATAAACCTGCTCTGTCAAGAAAAAATACACATCTCTGAATATAAGGTCCTCTGATACAGGACCAAAGCTCTGCTCTGTCAAGAACAATCACATATCTGATGATGAGAACCTCCTGTACCAACAAAACTGATTCATTATCAAGAAAACCAGGTAGTCTGAAGGTCAAAGTTTCCTGCAATAAACCCAACCCTGCTCACTGGGATGGACCTAAACTGACTCAAGTTTGGCATCCTATGCGTTCATCAGCGTCACAGACATTCAAGAGCGGTGATACGATACCCAGAAGGTGTGGCATCACCAGCTCATGAAGCGGCCTCACTCGGCTGAATCACAAATGATCGGTCCCCAGAGTCGATAATCCTCCAAACCAACAACCCCCTCAACCCAAAGGGTTGAAAAAGAAGTCAACCGGGAGAACTTCGTTTGAGCTTGGATATCATGAGACACTAGTGCCTGCCAAGCAAGCACGCGCCCACTAATTTCCACAACTAATGTTATGTTCACTCAAGCCTGGGTCTGGCTTCTCACTCATCAGAATGCCCCTCCCACAACAGCATAGATAATCATATCATACTGAAAATAAAGTGCAGGAAATAAAAATGCGGTAAATAAACACAACCTAACAAGTAATCATACAAGCGCTAGGATTAACTCTCGCAGGGGACGTCGAATCCCCAAACTGACTCACATTCGAGACGTTGGATCCCAGGAAACTATCAAGTCCCCAGCAGAGTCGCCAGCTGTCGCTTCCGCGAAAATAAGGTACCGGCAAAACAGAAGAGTCGCCACCTTTCGTTATTTATCCCTCGGAGCGGGAAAGGAAACGATCGGAAAAACCTGACGAAGAGGTATAAGACAAGGTCATCGCAACCGTTGTCTGGTTTCGGGAGTCGGTTACGCAAGGGGAGGGTATTAACACCCCTCACGTCCGTCGTACTCGACGGGATCCACGCTTATTGTGTTTACTGGACGAGTTGGTTTATCTATCTACCTTTCAAGGCTGGCTTAAAAGGAAAAGAAAATGACTCGGCAAAGCGTCGCGCTTTATGCCTACGTATTCTCATCAGAGAATGAGAAATCAGAGTCAACGTAGTTCAACCTACGACGAGTTATGGGGAAGGTGGCTCGCCAATACGTCAGTATTGTGCCTACGTACTCTCAACGGATGTGAGAGATTAGAGCTTACGTAGTTCGGGCTAATACGGATTACGGGAATTCAGATTCATTTGTTTTATCGAGTAGGGTTAAACAGCAGTTCCAGCAGTTATCATGCGAGCGGTTAAACAGGGAACTCCTAGAAGTTATCATGCATAGGTTTCAACCTAAAGTTCTATCGAGTAGGGTTAAACAGGGAACTCCTAGAAGTTATCATGCATAGGTTTCAACCTAAAGTTCTATCATCACTTCCTTATCAAAGGAAATGAGAGTCCTAAGGGATCATGTCAATGATACAGAAACAGATAAAGCATCAGCTTAAACAGTAAGCAGATATACAGTAAAATGCATGCAATGCAAGTGAGGGAGGAAATGTGTGCGGGGCAGCAGCCTCCATAAGCTCATCTCAACCTCAAGCCAGATATGAATAACTGTAATCATACAGCAACAGTAACAACATGCTATCAAGCAGAATATAAGAGACTGCAATCCTACAGAAGAAAATAAAATGCTGTCAAGCAAAATAAACCACATGGGCAAGGGAGCTGGGCTCTACCGAATACCCGCAAGCAAAGCCATACAGTAACAATACAAGCAGAGGGAGCAACTCCACCTCTAGTGCAATCATGCCCCTAGATTAAAGTCAGTCTAGATGTGAACTTATTCTAATGCATCAAGCAAGTCAAACAAGGCACATCAGCAATACAGAAAAGAAAATAGACAAGAAAGAAACAGATCAACAACTTCCTACTTTCAATTCAAGCTTCAGCTCTTCTAACATCAATCCAGTCTTCAGACTTCAACCACCCTTCAAGGCTAGTATCAACTTGCTTCCCCAAGGTTTCAACCCATCAACATAAGTGTCAACTTAATCTTCTTCTTCAAGCTTCAGCTCTTTATTCAATTCCACCTTCAGGCTTCACTCTCAACTACAAGTATCAACTTGATTCCTTCAGGCTCTCCAAGCATCAACGTAAGTGTCCACTTATCCTTTTGTTCCTCAGCTTCAGCTTTACATTCAATCTCAATTGAATCCTCTACATAAGTATCAACTCAGTCTTCAAGCTTCAGCTCTCTTTGCTTTACTAGTATCAACTTGGTCTTCTCTCTTTATCTACAAGCTTCAGCTTCTCAGAGTAATCTTCAATCACATGGAAGTGTCACCTTCATCCTTTAATCTTTTTCAAGCCTCAGCTCTTCACTGAATCTCCATTGGGTCTTCAAGTATCAACTTGTTCTTCTTGTTCTTCAAGCTTCAGCTGCAATGGCAATGCTTAAGGAATCATCCTCTTCCACACTCTTCAATGAAGTCTTCATCTTCAAACTCAAGCCCAACATCTTTCAAGATACTCAAACCAGAAGATAATTGATTTTACAGGATGAGGGGAAATGATAAACAGCTTACTGACAACCAAAGGAAGCCTGTAAGGGTTCATCATCATGAGAGACTGGTTCCCTCAAAGTTCTACTTCTCAGATAAAGCCACTCATCCCTCCAAAGGAGAGATGTGATTATCTTAGAAGGACTTTTAGTCATTGGGAAGAATGGAAGCACAGGATGCTTTCCATGTTTGTGAAAGAAATCATTCTAGTTCTAAGGCTCTCCCTATGTCCTATCTCCTAAACTTTCATCAGATACCCTCAGGCACAAGCAAATCCAAAGCTCCAAGCAACTTCAAGCATCCTCCCCTTGTCTTCAACTTGTCTTCAATCTCAACCAAAGGCAAACCAAGCACAAACCCTAATCTAAGGGGACTAAGGAAGTTAAACTAGTTGAATTAGTAAATTAGGATCACCTAAAACCTAGTACTAAAGTTAGTCCTAACTAAAATATTAAAACCAATTGTAAAATCCTACAAAAATATCTATGGGAACCTAGGTCAATCATGACTCTACCACATTAGTTTCAAAGATCAAATCATCAAATTAGACCTAGAACTAAAACCTTCATTACAAGGTATCAAACCTAAACCCTAAAAAGGAGGCACCTAAATATCAATCTAGAAAGCACAGGTATTTTCATCACAAAAATGTGAGAAAAATACTATGGGAGCATACATGTCTAATCTAATCACACACAAAAAATTAGGCTCAAAATCATCACCAAGTGATCACACTAAATTCCACAAAATTGGGTATCAAACATAATCATTTTAATATCAATTAAAATATAAAATTCCAATTAAATCAGAAAATGCATGAAATGAAAATATATTTTTTTCTAAAGAATACTAGACTCAATCATGAGTAGTATGCAAAAAGAATGGGGTTAATTGGATTAATTTTCAATTTATTATGAATTTTTCAAGAACCATGAACAAAATGAAAAAATAATGAAAATCAAATTAAAATAAACAAGCGCACGGTGCAAATAGTAATCAGAATCAGTACAAATCATGGGTTGGGCCATCAGGGGGGTGTGGATAGCACTTAGTTCACTAAGCCCAAAACCAGCTAGTAAGTGAAATGCATCGTTTCACTTACTCAGATCCTTCACAACTGAACTTTAAAACGTGGCCATTGGATCATGCTCCCAGTCCAAGTCAAACCCTCATCCAACGGTGCTAACATCATCTTCAACCTTTTGAACATCTGAGCTTCGCGCCCAGCTCCGGCCACCACCGGTGGAGCTCCGGTCACCATCCCCAACCCTAGTTCTCTCTAGGAGCCTCTATTGCAAATGGTCAAAACATGAAACTCATCCTAAATCTTGCCACGAATTCAACCATACCCTTAACTTCCTCTGAAACATTAAGATTCACCATATCTAATCCTCAACCGAAAATGGTGATTCCCCTATTTTGTCTCTAATTCTTCAATTAACTATCTGAAATCCATCCTACACCATTCTACAATAAATCTAACACCTCAATTCACCTTAATTTTACCTAAATCATGCTATAGGAAGAAAGTTACCAACCTGAAAATCTTGGATGAACAGATGCACTAATCCTCCAATTCAAGCTCTACAATCTTGCAGACACGATCAATGAACCTCCTCCTTGCTTCTGTATGCAAAAGAACCAGTTGAAAGTGCTTGAATCTTGAAACCCGATGGTGAGTTGCAGGTGGAGAAGTTCACTTGCTCATACACTATTCAGCCACGAATTCTTCTTGAAAATGATCTGGAATCACTCCTTGACATCCATGGAAGAAGTATCAATCAAGAAAATGGATGGACAATGCAGAATTTGGTGAAACCAATTGCACTTGCAAGCTATGTAATTTCAATCTCAATCTATGCTTTCTCCTTCAATGATCACCAACCTCTGCAATGGATCAACTCTAATCCTTATATAGATGATGTTTGGATGATCTAGAACCCTCTAGATCCTTCCAATGAGAGTTTCCACTTCTCATGTCATGAGATTTTAAAACACATCTCATGCTATGCCCAATTCTGTTTGCAGCTTGAAACCACTCTCAATCTCTTTCAACTTCTCCCTTAGTGACATTTTGAAAGAGTTTAGCTTGCCAAAGCCCTTGGTTATGCCTTGATTCTATGCTTTGCACATGTTACTTAATATGCAAGTAACCACTTTTCAAAGCAAGTCCACAAATTGAATCTCAACTCAAAAATGTGGCTAAACCAATGTTCTTCAAATTTTTTCTAGAGTCAAAATGATATATTACATGCCATGGTTTGGATGTGTAGGTTGAAAATATCAATTTCCAACTTTGGTTTATTTAACTTATGCCCTTATTTTAGGTCATTTTTGCAACTTTGAGCTACAAGCCTTTCCATCACCTCATGACCTCCTTACTAGCCTTAAAACATCATTTTGAACAAGTTTGATGTTGAAGATTTTTCCATTTGAAGCTTGGAAATAGGAGTTATGGCCTTATGCTTGAAATGACCTGTAATCTCCAAATGACCAAAATGCCCTTGACTTGTCAAAGCCATAACTTGAGTTCTACAAATCCTATCAAGCACTTCTAGTACTCTCTAGAAAGCTAAGAAGATAAGGAACAACATTCATGTTGACCAAACTTTCATAGGAATCATCCTTCTTTGGCAAAAGTTTGATGCAAGTTGGGTAACTTTCAAGGCCCCAGATTCACATACCTCAGATGACCTGTAACTTGTCAAAGTCATAACTTAAGCTCTACAAATCCTATCAAGGACTTCTGGTACTCAAATTAAAGCTAAGAGCAAGCTCTACAACATTCATGTTGGGGGCAAGATGAGATGACAATCACATCTTAAGCTAAACTGCCTTGAAGATAGGGGTCAAACTAGGGGATTTTACACTGTCAAGCCTTAGAAACCCTAGCTTGAAACTTCTCAAACTCCTCAATCATGATGAGTTAACCCAGTCAAACCCTAATTACACCACTCATGGATGGGTCTTCTTAATCTTATGCAATGACCTATCTAGGCTTCATGATGGCTTTCAAGGCATCTCATAAGTTCACTCAAGGCTTCAAGTCTAACTTCATGGCTTCAACATCATCAGATGACTTCCCACAACTCTCAAGGTAGGAGGCACGCACTCTTGGTTTCAACCACTCTTTCTGAGGATCTTCTAACTTCTCTGACAAGGATATCTACCCTTGAACACTTGAATAACCCTCTTGGCTAGCTTCATAGTCTTGTATAGCTCTTGATTGGTAGTCATACCTCTTGATCTCCTGCAGACATGTCAATGATAATGCTAATGTGAATGAAATGAAACATAAGCTAGGTAAAGAAATGTTGGTCAAATTTAGGGGTGCAACAACATCGAGGTCAGATTTTCTTCTCAACTTCGGGTTTAGTCGGCCTTCGGGTTCCAAGCTTGTTTGTTTAACAGATGCCTGACGACGAGGTCAGATGTTCTTCTCAACTTCATGTTGAGCCGGCCTTTAGGTTCAATGCCTGTTTGTTTAACTGATGCCTGGCAGCGAGGTCAGATGTTCATCTCAACTTCGGGTTGAGTCGGACTTCGGGTTCGATTCCTGTTTGTCTAACTGATGCCTAATAGCGAGGTCATATGTTCTTCTCAACATCGGGTCGAGCCGGCCTTCGGGTTCGATGCCTATTTGTTTAACAGATCCCTGACGACGAGGTCAGATATTCTTATGAACTTCGTGTTGAGCCGGCCTTCGGGTTCGATGCCTGTTTGTTTAACAGATGCCTGATGGCGAGGTCAGATGTTCCTCTCAACTTCGTGTTGTGCTAGCCTCAGGGTTCGATGCCTGTTTGTTTAACAGATGCCTGACGGCGAGCCAAGATGTGCTTCTCAACTTTCGGTAGAGGCGACCTTGTTTGTTTAACTGATGCCTGACGGTGAGGTCAAATGTTCTTCTCAACTTCGGATTAAGCCGGCCTTCGGATTTGATGCCTGTTTGTTTAACAGATGCTTGACAGCGAAGTCAGATGTTCCTCTCAACTTCGTGTTGAGCTGACTTTCAGGTTTGATGCCTGTTTTTTTAACAGATGCCTAACAGTGAGGTCAGATGTTCCTCTCAATTTTGTGTTGAGCCGGCCATCGGGTTTGATGCCTGTTTGTTTAACAGAATCCTGACGGCGAGGTGAGATGTTCCTCTCGACTTCGTGTTGGCTGTCCTTCGGGCTCGATACCTGTTTGTTTAACAGATGCCTGACAGCGAGGTCAGATGTTCTTCTCAACTTCGTGTTGAGCCGGCCTCTGGGTTCGATGCCTGTTTGTTTAACAAATGCCTGACAGCGAGGTCAGATGTACTTCACAACTTCGTTTTGAGTCGGCCTTCGGGTTCGATGCCTATTTGTTTAACAGGTGCCTCACGGCGAGGTCAGGTGTACTTCTCAACTTTGTTTTGAGCCAGCCTTCGGGTTCGATGCCTGATTTCTAAACAGATGCCTGACAGAGAGGTCATATGTTCTTCTCAACTTCGGGTTGAGCCGGCCTTCGGGTTTGACGCCTGTTTGTTTAACATATGCCTGACGGCAAGGTCAGTTGTTCTTCTCAACTTTGGGTTGAGCCGGCCTTTGGGTTCGATGCCTGTTTGTTTAACAGGTGATTGGCAGCGAGGTAAGATGTTCTTCTCAACTTAGGGTAGAGCCGGCCTTCAGGTTCGATTCCTAGTTGTTTAACTGATTCCTGACAGCGAGGTCAGATGTTCATCTCAACTTCGGGTTGAGCCGACCATCAAATTCGATGTCTGTTTGTTTAACAGATGCCTGACAGTGAGATCTAATGTTCTTATCAACTTCGGTTTGAGCCGCCCTTCTGGTTCGATACCTGCTTATTTAACAGATACCTCACGACGAGGTCGGATGTTCCTATCAACTTTGTGTTGAGCCGGCCTTCGGGTTCGATGCCTGTTTGTTTAACAGATACCCGACGGCGAGGTCAGATGTTCTTCTCAAAGAGAGGGATAGGAAAAAAAATCAGAAAAACATGACGAAAAGGGAGAAGAGGAGGTCATCGCAACCAAGTCCTGGGTTCGGTAGTCGGTTACGCAAGGGGAAGGTATTAGCACCCCTCACGTCCGTCGTACTCGACGAGATCCACGCTTGTTGTCTATCTAAGGGTGTGTTTAAACTATCTACGCTACAGGCTTGTGGCACAAAAGAAAAGAAAAGAGAGACTCAGCAGAGCATCGAGTCTCTGTGCCTACGTACTTTCATCTGGTATGAAAGATCAGAGTCAACGTAGTTCGGCTAACTACGGAAGAAGAGAGGAGGTTGCTCGCCAAGACATCGCATCTTGTGCCTACGTACTTTCATCTGGTATGAAAGATCAGAGCACACGTAGTTCGGGCTTACACGAAACCACTGGTTGATTAAGCATTTTAATCGAGTAGAGTTAAACAATAATTCCAGCAGTTAGGGACGAAGCCTGTTTGCGGTAAAATTAAAGCTTAACAAAACTCCCTTTTCTGGAAAAAAAAGTTCCCGATTAATCCCGAAGGAAAAAGGTTTGAATTTGTTTTGTATTTTTTAGTGAAGTGAATTAATTCGGTTTGTGATTCACGTTGCACTAAAGACTATGACACAGAGGCGAATGCGTCGTATATCTCCCCCAAACGGGACGGATACTAAACATTCTAGATAAGCGAGAGGAGACCCCTCACTCATCATTCCCCATGTAGCTTAAGGCTCGTAGCGTGCAATGTTTATCGCCTTTATTAAATGAGTTAGCGTGATTTTGAGATGAGAAGAGAGACGCACGGAAGGTCTATGGGAAACTCGGCCCTAGCATTGTCATGCAAAGTACTCCTAAAGTTTGGATAAGAAGGGGAAACATCTACCCTAATGTTAGCATACTTGGATTGAGCACCTAATGTCTCTCCTACTCCCATCCTAGACGGAGGGACTAGGAATCCTATGGGGATCATGGCAAGAAAGCACAAGAAGAACAAAGGAAGGATCAATCAAAAGTAGATAAATGAAAACATGAAAAATGCACAATTAGAATGGTGGGAGGGAGGAAAAGTGTGTGGGGCAGCTGCCGCCACAAGCGCGTCTCGACCTCAATAGTGATGCAAGAATGATGCAAACATGTGGAGAAAACAAGAGATGAAAGCATACGAACATGCAAACGAATGATCAACTCGAACCACATACAAACATGCAAATAATTGAAAGAATGATCACACATGGCAACAAAATCATGATTAAACAACCATAAACAATAGCAAATATCCAAAACAATTCAATTCTAATGCATCACACTGATCTATGATGATTCGAATCGAACCGGTATGCGAACATGCAAGAAAACAACAAAATATGGAATTCTGGCACAATGTTAATCGGTTAACACATACGGTTAATCGGTTAACCTGTGTAAAACGTGTGAAAATCTGGAAATTCATAGGTGTTAATCGGTTAACACCAGGCGTTAACCGGTTGACACCCTGAAAACTTTGAGTATTTGAGTTGGTTAACCGGTTAACCGTATACGTTAACCGGTTAACACTGTACCAGAAGCAGAAAAACAACAAACATAACCACTTTCCAGCAAATAAGCACTTATCCGATCAACCGGATGATCGCATAATCACTTATTCACGAATATAAACCAGAAAATCATGATTTAAATAGCATGCAAACAGATCAATACAACCAGATCATGAATCAACCAAATCAAATCAATCACAAATCAATCGAATATGAAGATAAACTTGCACGAAAATAAGCACTTCTAAAATCACTTCAAAATCCAGATCTGAACTTGCACGAAAATTGAAGATGAGAATTGATCAAATGATGATGGTAGATGGAGGATTATACTCAAGAATCTATTGATTCCAATGAAGAATCAATAGTTCCAAGGAAAATGAGCTTTGAATGAAGGTTTTGGCTATGGAGGAAACTGAGAGAATTGATCAACTCTGAATTTGAAATAGAAATTATGAAGGTTAGAATGGCTTGCTTTGGAGTAAAATCATTTAAATACTCTCTTGGCATGGGATCTAAAGCAAGGGTTGGAAGTTGGTTTGGAAATTGTGGTATGGAATGAGGTTTGGGAATTTGGAGGGAAATGAAATTTAACCAAATTTCAAATAATGTTCTAGATCCTTCCCAAGTGCAGAAATGGGCTTTCAAGTGATCAAAATTGGACCCCAAAGCAAATCCACTTGAAATTTCACGTACAAGGCAAATTCTGCTATGGTTAACCGGTTAACCATATGCGTTAACTAGTTAACGCTGTTAAAACTTCAATTCTGGGCTTATTTTCAAATGGTTAATCGGTTAACCATATGTGTTAATCGATTAACATATTCAAAAATTTGAATTTGGTGCCTTTTGGTGGGAAATCTGTCCATTTGCCCTGTTTCAACTGTCTGGAGCTCTGTTTAGCTGCTGAACTTCATTTTTGACTGTCGTCACTATAAAAATGCTTGTTGAGTCTGAATGTTGATTTCTGATCTAGAATTAACCTGCAAAATAGAATAAAATCGATCGCTCAATTGCTGGGAAAAATAAATGCCGAAGCTCTGATGCTCTCTGTTCGTTGTTCAATCTCTTGCTCCAAAATGCACCTGAGCCACAGGAACGCCTTGATCCCGTGCCTCGAGACCGAATTCTATGCAATGCAAAATGCTAATTGCGAAAATGAAACATAAGCCAAGTATAAAACGAGAAGGAAAATTTTGGGGTGCTACAACTGCCCCTATTCAAACAACATGGGCTTGAAGGGAGGAAAAGCATCCGCTTTCAACCATTCAAAGTACAAGGTGATTGAATACCAAAGAACCTGGAAATTTGCACTCCGCAGGAACGCAAAACAACGGCTACCAACCAAGAGTCGGGAAACGACGTGCTGGGGATAACAATTCAATACAATATGAACTTCATCCAAAAGATGCCAACCAAAAGTCGGGAAAATGCATGGAGGATACCAACCAAGAGTCAGAACAAAGACCAACGGATACCAACCAAGAGTTAGGACAAAACAACCACCAAATACCAACCAAGAGTCGGGATAAACTCGGAATACCTACCAAAAGTTGGAACAAACCCTGCTGGGGAACAAAAGAGTAACCAAACAGCTTTGCGACATCTACCATAGGACTACAATCAAAGAAGCCCATCCAAGAGACGGGATAAGAACCCAAACGCTACCGACCAAAAGTCGGGATTACCACAACACCAACCGAAACTTTCATGACGAGACGACCTCGCTAGGGAGTCAACATCCATCACAGGCCAACAATCTAACTGCATCATCCAAAAGATGAGATAAGAGTCATTCTCTGGGGATAACACCACCACTACCAACCAAGAGTCAGAAAACGACAACTCTGCTGAGTAGGCATACTGACCAAAAAGTCGGAATCAACAAATAGAGTACCAAAGTTACTAACTAAGAGTTGGAAAATCGTCAACAAATCAACCACACCGGATACGGCAACCTCACTTGGGAATCCAAGGCTACCAACCAAGAGTTGGAAAATGAATCGACATCCACGATTGACCATACCGGAGAAACCATAACCACCAACCAAAAGTTGGAAAATGCCAAATCTCTTCATCAACCAAAAGTTGAGATAACGACTCCGCTGAGGAATAAAGGGAGAACTACCAACCAGGAGTTGAAAACACCAGATCTTCTTATCAACCAAAAGTTGAGATAACGACTCTTCAGGGAAAAAGGAGGACTACCAACCAAAAGTTGGAACGACAATAGACGTCTCAAACTGACCTTACTGGGGAAATAGGGGGATACCAACCAAGAGTTGGGACAACCACAGGGGAAAACTTCCAACCAAAAGTTGGGAAACAAAGGTATTAACCAACAGTTAGAATCACCATGAAATCCCGTTGATCCAAGGTCAAAACACAAGCCGCTAACCAAGAGTTAGGATTGTTGGGAAAAGTCCTCATCGATCAAAAGCTACTAACCAATAGTCAGGATAGCTGGGGGACGCTACACAAAGCTGACTCCACCACAGAAGACTACCAACCAAAAGTTGAGATAATCATCCCGGATTATCAACCAAGAGTTGAAATAAAAGGCCACTAACCAAAAGTTAAAACAATGGCTATTAACCAAGAGTTAGAACAACAAGGATTATCAACCAAAAGTTGAAATAAAGACTCCGCTCGGGGAAGCCCTAAGATTACCAACCAACAGTTTGGATCACCAAATACAACCATATGCAGGAGGGTACCTACCAAAAGTTGGAATCCACGACTCCGCTGAGAGCAATAAAGAACAACCACCAAAAGTTGGAATAACATCCAAACGCCACTTAGTCATCAACCAAAAGTTGAAATAAACAATGATGACCAACCAATAGTCGGAACAGCTCCGTTGAGGAAGAACCACAAGCTAGACCAGGGAAGGCAACATTCGCAAGCGACTCACCTGGAGAAAGCGAAAACATTCACCCAAACTACTCAGTTGGGAAGAAACCTGATAAAAACCTGATCTAGAAATCCATTCTGACGCGGATAACACGAGAACCCCTTGATTCAAACAATCTCTGCCGAAAAATATATCCGGTCCCAAAACACCAAACCTGTCTTATGTTTCAGATGCATATGTTTGAAAATGGCGTAATGCTCCATACGAAATGGAAATGCTACGCATTTGGGAGAATGCTAATGCAAAATGCAAATGCAAACGAACCATCCCAGCAAAATAAATGCTAGGGAGAAAAGATACCCACTCTGTCGGGGAGAAAAACTCTGCCTCGGGAAGAGAAATCCACACCGCCGGGGATTAAATCTCCTGGGATCTTGAATAACTCTGTGGGGACACAACCAATTCGATGCTTAAATCACACCTCTTCTGCTGCGGAAGCCATCTCTGCGGGGGAAAAACAATCGACCATCGAAGATTGACTTTATCCTGCTCAAAAGACTTGCCCTGAACGGCATTCCTGAAAACCCCATCCTGCTCGGGGAAAAAATCCGCTCTGCTTGGGATTACATCAAATATCAACCTGTCTTGCTGAGGAATATCAGATACTCCTACTCTACGGGAAACTTGAATCCACTGGGGAAAACCCAGACTCCTGTTCTACCACTTACTCTATCGAGAGAATCAGCACTGCACTCTGCTGGGGAAAATCCTGAACTAACTCCGTGGGGAAGGTCGTCACCGGGGACTCACTTTCTCACGAAGATAAAGCTTTGATATGCTGATATGCTGAGAACAACTCCACCCTACCAGGGACTCACTTTCTCACGAAGATAAAGCTTTGTTCTGTTGGGAAATAACATTTCAAACTCGGTAATCGGACCCTGCCGGAGAGGATGCAGCTCTTCTGGGGGATAAACTGACCCCTTCACTGAAGCGAAATCTCTGCTAGGGGACAAGCCCATTCTGCTGGAAACACCGCACATAATTCGTCGAGAATACTCGGCCGACAACCACTGCTACTTGTTGCGACTTGAACTACTGAGGATAAGGGAAACTCAACTGATTGTGATAACCATGTTGACCTGCAACAAAGAAAAACAACAGAAATTCCCTACATGTGAACTGGTTACCATCCATGATCATGCTGATCAAGCAAAGTCAGCGCTTTCGTTATGCTCTGTACAGCCTCTTGCCTTCACCTGCAATGTTTTCCAAAATAACAGACATTTTGCAAACAAAACAGTAAAATGGACAAGAAAAAGAAAGCTCTTTGACTGAAGTGAATACTTTTATTGATGAAGGGCCTACAAATAGGAGAATTACAATTCAGATGCAACTCCTGGAAAGAGGTAATTGCTCAAAAACAAGAAAACAATTACAATGAACATGTCAGCAATGTGGAAACAGACAACCACCATGTGTCGATTCGGCTATGACCAGTATGTCTTCGATGTTCCCCATATTTCGTCTTCTGACAAGACTGACTGGACTGATTCCTTTCCTTCGGGATAACTGCTCACAAGCTTGCAGATCGAACACGGATCGCGGCCATTTGCTTTTTTGAATCCCTAACTTTTGACTGGATCGCCCTTTCGGGTTTTCAATCCACCGGGATACCCATTTTTGTCAAAGTTTCCTTTTCAGGTTTTCCACTTTGCGGGTTTACATCTTTTATTTTTTATCCCTAATTTTTGCCCAAACCTTTTCTTTTTATGGTTCCTCGGGATGCCCCATTTTTGCCTGGACTTTTCTCTTTTTGTGTCCAGCGGGTCTCTTTTAAGCAAATTATTTTTTAACCACGTCCGCATTCACAGGGGATGAAAAATCTTCACCACATACAGAGAAAGGATCCTTTTCAACACCAAATCACCTGTCTGGAAGCATCGAGGACGCACTTTCTGATCAAAGGCTTTCTTCATCCTACTCTAGTACAACCGGCCATGCGCGATGGCTGCTAATCTCTTTTCGTTAATCAAGCTCAGCTGATTCAACCTGGTTCGCACCCATTCAGCTTCGTCAAGCTTCACATCCGACAAAATCCTTAAAGAAGGAATCTCAACTTCTAATAGCAGGACTGCTTCCGTACCATACACGAGTGAGAAAGGAGTTGCCCCAATTGATGTATGCATCGAAGTACGATAACCGTGAAGAGCAAAAGGCAACATCTCGTGCCATTCTTTGTAGGTCACAACCATCTTCTGCATAATCTTCTTGATATTCTTATTAGCTGCCTCAACAGCACCATTCATCTTCGGACAATATGGAGAAGAATTGTGATGTTCTATCTTGAAACTCTGACACAATTCCTTCATCATTTGGTTATTCAAATTTGAACCATTATCAGTAATGATTCTCTCCGGAATACCATAACGACAAATGATGTCCTTCTTTATGAATCGGGTGACCACCTGCTTCGTGACATTAGCGAAGGACGATGCTTCTGCCGACTTTGTAAAGTAATAAATCGCGACCAGGATGAAGCGATGCCCATTAGAAGCAGTTGGCTCAATCTTTCCAATCACGTCAATTCCCCACATGGAAAAAGGCCAAGGAGATGTCAACACATTCAGAGGAGCTGGTGGCACATGCACCTTATCCGCATAAATCTGGCATTTATGGCATTTTTTGGTGTATTTGAAACAATTGGATTCCATAGTCATCCAATAATACCTAGATCTCAACAATTTTCTAGCCATTGCATGTCCACCGGCATGAGTCCCAAAAGAACCCTCGTGGACTTCCTTCATCAACAGGTTTGCTTCAAGTTCATCAATAAAACACAGCAAGACCATGTCCAAATTTCTCCTGTAAAGCACATCGTCCTTGTTCAGATAGAAATTGCCGATTAACCTCCTTAGAGTTTTCTTATCCTTGCTAGATGCCCCATATGGGTACTCCTGAGTCTTGAGAAAATGCTTGATATCGAAATACCAAGGCTTTCCGTCGGAAGCTTTCTCAATGGCAAACACAAAAGCAGGTCTATCAAGACGCATGATGGTGATAATAGGAGTTTCATTCCAGAAATTCACTTTATACATCGAAGCGAACGTGGCTAAGGCATCCGCCATATGATTCTCAGCCCTCGACATATGATGAAAATCAACTCTATCGAAGAAAGGCAGCAGTCTCCTTGCATAATCTCTATAAGGCACCAGGTTGGCCTGACGAGTTTCCCATTCTCCTTTGATCTGGTTAACGACTAGTGCTGAATCACCGTATACATCCAGATTCTTAATCCTCATATCAACGGCCTCTTCTAAACCCATAATGCAAGCTTCATACTCGGCTTCATTATTGGTGCAAGCGAATGTCAATCGGGCGGTGAATAGTATATGAGAACCGTGAGGAGTAGTAATGATCGCGCCGACTCCATTACCATATGAATTAACTACTCAATCAAAAACCATTTTCCACTGAGATCCCCTCTCAGAACCCTCGCCAGGTAAAGGCTCATCACAGTCTTTCATTCTCATAACATGACGTCTTCGTCTGGGAAATCAAACTTCATCGGCTGATAATCCTCAATCGCCTGTTCTGCGAGATATTCCGACCTGACACTTCCCTTAATAGCTTTCTGGGAAACGTATTGAATATCATACTCTGTTAACACCATTTGCCAACCGGCAATCCTTTCGGAGAGTGCTTGTTTTTCAAAGACATATTTGATTGGATCCATCTTCGAAATCAATAGGGATGTGTGGTTTAACATGTACTATCTCAACCGCTTTGCGACCCAAGCGAGTGCACAGCATGTTTTTTCCAGCATCGAGTACCTCGACTCATAATCGGTGAATTTCTTACTCAAGTAATAGATGGCATGCTCTTTTCTACCTGACTCGTCCTGTTGACCGAGCACACATCCCATTGAATTCTCAAGAACCGTGAGATACATTATCAGTTGTCTCCCTGCAACTGGAGGCATTAGTATTGGAGGTTCCTGTAGATACTCTTTTATTCTTTCAAAAGCCTTCTGGCAATTTTCATTCCACCTATTCGTTTGATCTTTTCTTAGCAGTTTGAATATTGGTTTACAAGTGGCTATGAGATGAGATATAAACCTTGCAATGTAGTTTAATGTCCCCAGAAAACCATGAACCTCTTTTTCTGTTCTCGGCTCAGGCATTTCTTGTATAGCTCTTATTTTGGCAGGATCTACCTCAATACCCTTTTCACTGATAATGAAACCCAGTAACTTTCCAGATCTCACCCCGAAGGTGCACTTGTTAGGATTCAGCCTCAACTTGAACTTCCTCAGCCTTTCAAACAATTTCAGAAGATCGACCAGATGTCCCTCCTCCGTATGTGACTTTTTTTATCATGTCATCAACATAGAATTCCACCTCGTGATGAATCATGTCATGAAACAAAGTGACCATCGCCCACTGATAAGTTGCCCCTGCATTTTTCAATCCAAAGGGCATCACCTTATAGCAAAAAGTCCCCCATGGTGTGATGAAAGTAGTTTTCTCCATGTCCTCTGGGGCCATCTTGATTTGGTTATACCCATAGAAGCCGGCCATAAACAAAAACACGAAATACTGCACACTGTTATCAACCAACACATCGATATGAGGGAGCGGGAAATTGTCTTTCGGGCTTGCTTTATTCAGATCTCGATAATCAACGTACATCCTGACCTTTCCATCCTTCTTAGGTACAGGAACAATATTAGCGACCCACGGAGGGTAATTCGTGACAGCAAGAAACCCAACATTCAACTGCTTCTGAACTTCTTCTTTGATCTTGACTTCCATGTCAAGCCCTGTCCGTCTCAACTTCTGCTTGACTAGCGAGCAATCTTCTCTGAGAGGTAACCGGTGTACCACAATATCTGTATCCAGCCCAGACATGTCTTGGTAAGACCAAGCAAAGATATCTTTATACTCTCGGAGCATTTCAACCAATCTTCTCTTGACACTGTCTTCCAATGCAGCCCCCACTTTAACATCTTTCCTGTCATCCTCGGTACCCAGATTAATAATCTTAATATCCTTCTGATGAGGTACAATAACCCTTTCTTCCTTCTTGAGAAGCCTGGCTAACTCTTCGGGCAGTTCACAATCTTCGTCAGTCTTATCTTCAGCTTGATAAATGGGATTATCAATGTTATACGAAGTCATAGCTAAACTGAATCGATGGCATCTGATAGAAAAGACCTGCATGAGGATGTTATGTTTATTATGCGATGCAACAAACAAAACACATTGCCATTTTTCTGTTAAGTGTAAATGCAAAACAAAAACAGGGATCACATTATTTGAATGTGAAACGTCTTTTATTAATTATAATCTGTAAATAACAAGAAGGCCTCATGAATC
>CAWUDS030000945.1:0-25974 GCA_963859935.3 Lathyrus sativus | reverse complement strand
GTTTAACAGATACCTGACGGCGTGGTCAGATGTTCTTCTCAACTTCAGGTTGAGCCGGACTTCGGGTTCAATGCCTGTGTGTTTAACAGATGCTTGACAGCGAGGTCAGATGTTCTTCTCAACTTCGGGTTGAGTCGGCCTTCGGGTTCGATGCCTGTTTGTTTAACAGATACCTGACGGCGAGGTCAGATGTTCTTCTCAACTTCCGGTTGAGCCGCCTTCAGTTTCGATGCCCGTTTTTTTAACAGATTCTTGACGGCAAGGTCTGATGTTCTTATCAACTTCTGGTTGAGTTGTCCTTTAGGTTCGATGCCTGCTTGTTTAACAGATGCCTCAAGGCGAGGTCAGATGTTCCTCTCAACTTCATGTTGAGCCGGCCTTCGGATTCAATGCCTGTTTGTCTAACAGATACCTGACGGTTACGTCAGATGTTCTTCCCAACTTCAGGTTGAGCCGGCCTTCGGGTTCGAGCTTGTTTGTTTAACAGATGCTTGACAGCGAGGTCACATGTTCTTCTCAACTTCGGGTTGAGCCGGCCTTCAGGTTCGATGCCTGTTTGTTTAACAGATGCCTGGCGATGAGGTCAAATGTTCCTCTTAACTTGGTGTTGAGCCGACCTTCAGGTTCGACGCCTGTTTGTTTAATATATGCCTGACGGCAAGGTCTGATGTTCTTATCAAAGTCTGGTTTAGCCGCCCTTCGGGTTCGATGCCTTCTTGTTTAACAGATGCCTCACGACGAGGTCAGATGTTCCTCTCAACTTCGTGTTGAGCCGCCCTTCGGGTTCAATGCCTGTTTGTTTAACAGATACCTGACGGCGAGGTCAGATGTTCTTCTCAACTTCAGGTTGAGCCAGCCTCCGGGTTCAATGCTTGTTTGTTTAACATATGCCTGACAGCGAGGTCACATGTTCTTCTCAACTTTTGGTTGAGCCGACCTTCGGGTTCGATGCCTGTTTGTTTAACAGATACCTGACAGCGACGTTAGATGTTCTTCTCAACTTCCGGTTGAGCCGCTTTCGGTTTCGATGCCTGTTTGTTTAACAGATGCCTGACGGCAAGGTCAAATGTTCCTCTCAACTTGGTGTTGAGCCGGCCTTCGGGTTCGATGTCTGTTGGTTTAATAGATACCTGACGGCAAGGTCTAATGTTCTTATCAACTTCTGGTTGAGCCGCTCTTCGGGTTCGACGCATGCTTGTTTAACAGATGCATCACGGAGAGGTCAGATGTTCCTCTCAACTTGGTGTTGAGCCGACCATCGGGTTCAATGTCTGTTTGTTTAACAGATACCTGACGGCGTGGTCAAATATTCTTGTCAACTTTAGGTTGAGCCGGCCTTCGGGTTTGATGCCTGTTTGTTTACAGATGCTTGATAGCGAGGTCAGATGTTCTTCTCAACTTCGGGTGTTGAGCCAGCCTTCAGGTTTGATGCCTGTTGGTTAACAGATACTTGACGGCGAGGTCAAATGTTCCTCTCAACATGGTGTTGAGCCGGCCTTCGGGTTCGATGCCTGTTTATTTAATATATGCTTGACGGCAAGATCTGATGTTCTTATCAACTTCTGGTTGAGCCGCCCTTCGGACTCGATGCCTGCTTTTTAAACAGATGCCTCACGGCGAGGTCAGATGTTCCTCTCAACTTCGTGTTGAGCCGGCCTTCGGGTTTAATGCATGTTTGTTTAACAAATACCTAATTGCAAGGTCAGATGTTCTTCTCAACTTCAGGTTGAGCCGACCTTCGGGTTCGATGTATGTTTCTTTAACAGATGCCTGACAGTGAGGTCACATGTTCTTCTCAACTTAGGGTCGAGCAGGCCTTCGAGTTTGATGCCGGTTTGTTTAACAGATACATGACGGCGAGGTCAGATGTTGTTCTCAACTTCTGGTTGATACACTTTCGGTTTTGATACCTGTTTGTTTAACAGATGCCTGACGGCGAGGTTAAATGTTACTCTCAACTTGGTGTTGAGCCGGCCTTCGGGTTCAATGCCTGACGGCAAGGTCTAATGTTCTTATCAACTTCTGGTTGAGCCGCCCTTCGGGTTCGATGCCTGCTTGTTTAACAGATGCCTCACGGCGAGGTCAGATGTTCCTCTCAACTTCGTGTTGAGCCGGCCTTCGGGTTCAATGTCTGTTTGTTTAACAGATACCTGACGGCGATGTCAGATGTTCTTTTCAACTATAGGTTGAGTCGGCCTTCGTGTTCAATGCCTGTTTGTTTAACAGATGCCTAACAGCGAGGTCAGATGTTCTTCTCAACTTTGGGTTGAGCCGGCCTTCGAGTTCGATGCCTGTTTGTTTAACAGATACCTGACAGCAAGGTCAGATGTTCTTCTCAACTTCCGGTTGAGCCGCCTTCAAATTCGATACCTGTTTGTTTAACAAATGCCTGACGGCGAGGTCTAATATTCCTATCAACTTGGTGTTGAGCCGGACTTCAGCTTCGATGCCTGTTTCTTTAATAGATGCTTGAAGGCAAGGTCTTGTGTTCTTATCAACTTCTGGTTAAGCCGCCCTTCGGGTTTAATGCCTGCTTGTTTAACAGATGCCTCACGATGAGGTCAGATGTTCCTCTCAACTTATTGTTGAGCCGGCCTTCGGGTTCAATGTCTGTTCATTTAATAGATACCTGACGGCGAGGTCAGATGTTCTTCTCAACTTCAGGTTGAGCCGGCCTTCGGTTTCGATGCCTGTTTGTTTAACATATGCCTAACAGCGAGGTCACATGTTCTTCTCAACTTCGGGTTGAGCCGACCTTCGGGTTCGATGCCTGTTTGTTTAACAAATGCTTGACGGTGAGGTCAAATGTTCCTCTCAACTTGGTGTTGCGCCGGCCTTCGAGTTCGACGCCTGTTTATTTAATATATGCCTGACGGCAAGGTCTGAAGTTATTATCAACGTCTGGTTGAGCCACACTTCGGGTTCGATGCCTGCTTGTTTAACAGATGCCTCACGTCGAGGTCAGATGTTCCTCTCAACTTCGTGTTGAGCCGGCCTTCGGGCTCAATGCTTGTTTGTTTAACAGATACCTGACGGCGAGGTCATATGTTCTTCTCAACCTTAGGTTGAGCCGGCCTTCGGGTTCGATGTCTGTTTGTTTAACAGATGCCTGACGGCGAGGTGAGATGTTCTTCTCAACTTCGGGTTGAGCCGGCCTTCGGGTTCGATGCCTGTTTTTTTAACAGATACCTGACGGCGAGGTCAGATGTTCTTCTCAACTTCAGGTTGAGCCGGCCTTCGGGTTTGATGCCTGTTTGTTTAACAGATGCCTGACAACGAGGTCACATGTTCTTCTCAACTTTGGGTTGAGCCGGCCTTCGGGTTCGATGCCTGTTTGTTTAACAAATACATGACGGCATGGTCAGATGTTCTTCTTAACTTCCGGATGAGCCACTTTTGGTTTCGATGCCTGTTTGTTTAATAGATGCCTGACGGCGAGGTCAAATGTTCTTCTTAACTTGGTGTTGAGCCGGCCTTCGGGTTCGATGCCTATTTGTTTAATAGTTGCCTGACGGCAAGGTCTGATGTTCTTATCAACTTCTGGTTGAGCCGCCCTACAGATTCGATGCCTGCTTTTTTAACAGATGCCTCACGGCGAGGTCAGATGTTCCTCTCAACTTCGTGTTGAGCCGGCCTTCGGGTTCAATGCATGTTTATTTAACAGATACCTAACTGCAAGGTCAGATGTTCTTCTCAACTTCAGGTTGAGCCGGCCTTCGGATTCGATGCCTGTTTGTTTAACAGATGCCTGATAGTGAGGTCACATGTTCTTCTCAACTTAGGGTTGAGCCGGCCTTCGGGTTTGATGCTTGTTTGTTTAACAGATACATGACGGCAAGGTCAGATGTTCTTCTCAACTTCTGGTTGATACGCTTTCGGTTTTGATACCTGTTTGTTTAACAGATGCCTGACGGCGAGGTTAAATGTTACTCTCAACTTGGTGTTGAGCCGGCCTTCGGGTTCGATGCCTGTTTGTTTAATAGATGCCTGAAGGCAAGGTCTAATGTTCTTATCAACTTCTGGTTTAGCCGCCCTTCGGGTTCGATGCCTGCTTGTTTAACAGATGCCTCACGGCGAGGTCAGATGTTCCTCTCAACTTCGGGTTGAGCCGGCCTTCGGGTTCAATGTCTGTTTGTTTAACAGATACCTGACAGTGTTGTCAGATGTTCTTTTCAACTATAGGTTGAGTCGGCCTTCGTGTTCGATGCCTGTTTGTTTAATAGATGCCTGACAGCGAGGTCAGATGTTCTTCTCAACTTCGGGTTGAGCCGGCCTTCGGGTTCGATGCCTGCTTGTTTAACAGATACCTGACAGCAAGGTCAGATGTTCTTCTCAACTTCCGGTTGAGCCGCCTTCAAATTCGATGCCTGTTTGTTTAACAAATGCCTGACGGTGAGGTCAAATGTTCCTATCAACTTGGTGTTGAGCCGGACTTCAGGTTCGATACATGTTTGTTTAATAGATGCTTGAAGGCAAGGTCTGATGTTCTTATCAACTTCTGGTTAAGCCGCCCTATGGGTTTGATGCCTGCTTGTTTAACAGATGCCTCACGATGAGGTCAGATGTTCCTCTCAACTTATTGTTTAGCCGGCCTTCGGGTTCAATGCCTGTTTATTTAATAGATACCTGACGGTGAGGTCAGATGTTCTTCTCAATTTCAGGTTGAGCCGGCCTTCGGTTTTGATGCCTGTTTGTTTAACAAATGCCTAACAGCGAGTTCACATGTTCTTCTCAACTTCGAGTTGAGCCGACCTTCGGGTTCGATGCCTGTTTGTTTAACAGATGCTTGACGGTGAGGTCAAATGTTCCTCTCAACTTGGTTTTGCGCCGGCCTTCGAGTTCGACGCCTGTTTATTTAATATATGCCTGACGGCTAGGTCTGATGTTCTTATCAACGTCCGGTTGAGCCGCCCTTCGGGTTCGATGCCTCACATCGAGGTCAGATGTTCCTCTCAACTTCGTGTTGAGCCGGCCTTCGGGCTCAATGCTTGTTTGTTTAACAGATACCTGACGGCGAGGTCATATGTTCTTCTCAACCTTAGGTTGAGCCGGCCTTCGGGTTCGATGTTTGTTTGTTTAACAGATGCCTGACAACGAGGTGAGATGTTCTTCTCAACTTCGGGTTGAGCCGGCCTTCGGGTTCGATGCCTGTTTTTTTAACAGATACCTGACGGTGAGGTCAGATGTTCTTCACGTCTTCTGGTTGAGCCTGCCTTCGGGTTCGATGCCTGTTTTTTTAACAGATACCTGACGGCGAGGTCAGATGTTCTTCTCAATTTCAGGTTGAGCCGGCCTTCGGGTTTGATGCCTGTTTGTTTAACAGATGCCTGACAACGAGGTCACATGTTCTTCTCAACTTCGGGTTGAGCCGGTCTTCGGGTTCGAAGCCTGTTTGTTTAACAGATACATGACGGCATGGTCAGATGTTCTTCTTAACTTCCGGATGAGCCACTTTTGGTTTCGATGCCTGTTTGTTTAATAGATGCCTGACGGCGAGGTCAAATGTTCCTCTCAACTTGGTGTTGAGCTGGCCTTCGGGTTCGATGCCTATTTGTTTAATAGTTGCCTGACAGCAAGCTCTGATGTTCTTATCAACTTCTGGTTGAGCCGCCCTTCGGATTCGATGCCTGCTTTTTTAACAGATGCCTCACGGCGAGGTCAGATGTTCCTCTCAACTTCGTTTTGAGCCGGCCTTCGGGTTCAATGCATTTTTGTTTAACAGATACCTGACTGCAAGGTTAGATGTTCTTCTCAACTTCAGGTTGAGCCGGCCTTCGGTTTCGATGCCTGTTTGTTTAACAGATGCCTGATAGTGAGGTCACATGTTCTTCTCAACTTAGGGTTGAGCCGTCCTTCGGGTTTGATACTTGTTTGTTTAACAGATACATGACGGCGAGGTCAGATGTTCTTCTCAACTTCTGGTTGATACGCTTTCGGTTTTGATACCTGTTTGTTTAACAGATGCCTGACGGCGAGGTTAAATGTTACTCTCAACATGGTGTTGAGCCGGCCTGCGGGTTCGATTCCCCGTTTGTTTAATAGATGCCTGACGGCAAGGTCTAATGTTCTTATCAACTTCTGGTTGAGCCGCCCTTCGGGTTCGATGCCTGCTTGTTTAACAGATGCCTCACGGCGAGGTCAGATGTTCCTCTCAACTTCGTGTTGAGCCGTCCTTCGGGTTCAATGCCTGTTTGTTTAATAGATACCTGATGGCGAGGTCAGATGTTCTTCTCAACTTCAGGTTGAGCCGGCCTTCGGTTTCGATGTCTGTTTGTTTAACAGATGCCTAACAGCGACGTCACATGTTCTTCTCAACTTCGGGTTGAGCCGACCTTCGGGTTCGATGCTTGTTTGTTTAACAGATGCTTGACGGTGAGGTCAAATGTTCCTCTCAACTTGGTGTTGCGCCGGCCTTCGAGTTCGACGCCTGTTTATTTAATATATTCCTGACGGCTAGGTCTGATGTTCTTATCAACGTCTTGTTGAGCCGCCCTTCGGGTTCGATGCCTGCTTGTTTAACAGATGCCTCACATCGAGGTCAGATGTTCCTCTCAACTTTGTGTTGAGCCGGCCTTCGGGCTCAATGCTTGTTTGTTTAACAGATACCTGACGGCGAGGTCATATGTTCTTCTCAACCTTAGGTTGAGTCGGGCTTCGGGTTCGATGTCTGTTTGTTTAACAGATGCCTGACGGCGAGGTGAGATGTTCTACTCAACTTCGGGTTGAGTCGGCCTTCGGGTTCGATGCCTGTTTTTTTAACAGATACCTGACGGCGAGGTCAGATGTTCTTCACATCTTCTGGTTGAGCTGGCCTTCGGGTTCGATGCCTGTTTTTTTAACAAATACCTGACGGCGAGGTCAGATGTTCTTCTCAACTTCAGGTTGAGCCGGCCTTCGGGTTTGATGCCTGTTTGTTTAACAGATGCCTGACAACGAGGTCACATGTTCTTCTCAACTTCGGGTTGAGCCGGCCTTCGGGTTCGATGCCTGTTTGTTTAACAGATACATGACGGCATGTTCAGATGTTCTTCTTAACTTCCGGATGAGCCACTTTTGGTTTCGATGCCTGTTTGTTTAATAGATGCCTGACGGTGAGGTCAAATGTTCCTCTCAACTTGGTGTTGAGCCGGCCTTCGGGCTCGATGCGTATTTGTTTAATAGTTGCCTGACGGCAAGGTCTGATGTTCTTATCAACTTCTGGTTGAGCCGCCCTTCGGATTCGATGCCTTCTTTTTTAACAGATGCCTCACGGCGAGGTCAGATGTTCCTCTCAACTTCGTGTTGAGCCGGCCTTCGGGTTCAATGCATGTTTGTTTAACAGATACCTGACTGCAAGGTCAGATGTTCTTCTCAACTTCAGGTTGAGCCGTCCTTCGGGTTCGATGCCTGTTTGTTTAATAGATGCCTGATAGTGAGGTCACATGTTCTTCTCAACTTAGGGTTGAGCCGGCCTTCGGGTTTGATGCTTGTTTGTTTAACAGATACATGACGGCGAGGTCAGATGTTCTTCTCAACTTCCGGTTGAGCCGCCTTCAAATTCGATGCCTGTTTATTTAACAGATGCCTGACGGCAAGGTCAAATGTTCCTATCAACTTGGTGTTGAGCCGGACTTCGGGTTCGATGCTTGTTTGTTTAACAGATACATGACGGCGAGGTCAGATGTTCTTCTCAACTTCCGGTTGAGCCGCCTTCAAATTCGATGCCTGTTTATTTAACAGATGCCTGACGGCAAGGTCAAATGTTCCTATCAACTTGGTGTTGAGCCGGACTTCGGGTTCGATGCTTGTTTGTTTAATAAATGTCTGAAGGCAAGGTCTGATGTTCTTATCAACTTCTTGTTGAGCCGCCCTTCGTGTTTGATGCCTGCTTGTTTAACAGATGCCTCACGATGAGGTCAGATGTTCCTCTCAACTTATTGTTGAGCCGGCCTTCGGGTTCAATGCCTGTTTATTTAACATATACCTGACGGCGAGGTCAGATGCTTCTCAACTTCAGGTTGAGTCGGCCTTCGGTTTCGATGCCTGTTTGTTTAACAGATGCCTAACAGCGAGGTCACATGTTCTCCTCAACTTCGGGTTGAGCCGACATTCGGGTTCGATGCCTGTTTGTTTAACAGATGCTTGACGGTGAAGTCAAATGTTCCTCTCAACTTGGTGTTGCGCCGGCCTTCGAGTTCGACGCCTGTTTATTTAATATATGCCTGACGGCTAGGTCTAATGTTCTTATCAACGTCTGGTTGAGCCTCCCTTGGGGTTCGATGCCTGCTTGTTTAACAGATGCCTCACATCGAGGTCAGATGTTCCTCTCAACTTCGTGCTGAGCCGGCCTTCGGGCTCAATGCTTGTTTGTTTAACAGATACCTGACGGCGAGGTCATATGTTCTTCTCAACCTCAAGTTGAGCCGGCCTTCGGGTTCGATGCCTGTTTGTTTAACAGATGCCTGGCGGCGAGGTGATATGTTCTTCTCAACTTCGGGTTGAGCCGGACTTCGGGTTCGATGCTTGTTTTTTTAACAAATACCTGACGGCGAGGTCAGATGTTCTTCACATATTCTGGTTGAGCCGGCCTTCGGGTTCGATGCCTGTTTCTTTAACAGATACCTGACGGCAAGGTCAGATGTTCTTCTCAACTTCAGTTTGAGCCGGCCTTCGGGTTTGATGCCTGTTTGTTTAACAGATGCCTGACAACGAGGTCACATGTTCTTCTCAACTTCGGGTTGAGCCGGCCTTCGGGTTCGATGCCTGTTAGTTTAATAAATACATGACGGCGTGGTCAGATGTTCTTCTCAACTTCCGGATGAACCACTTTTGGTTTCGATGCCTGTTTGTTTAATAGATGCCTGACGGCGAAATCAAATGTTCCTCTCAACTTGGTGTTGAGCCGGCCTTCGGGTTCGATGCGTGTTTGTTTAATAGTTTCCTGACGGCAAGGTCTGATGTTCTTATCAACTTCAGGTTGAGTCGGCCTTCGGGTTCGATGCCTGTTTGTTTAACAGATGCCTGACAGTGAGGTCACATGTTCTTCTCAACTTAGGGTTGAGCCGGTCTTCGGGTTTGATGCTTGTTTGTTTAACAGATACATGACGGCGAGGTCTGATGTTCTTTTCAACTTCTGGTTGATCCGCTTTCGGTTTTGATACCTGTTTGTTTAACAGATGCCTGACGGCGATATCAAATGTTCCTCTCAACTTGGTGTTGAGCTGGACTTCGGGTTCGATGCCTGTTTGTTTAATAGATGCCTGAAGGCAAGGTATGATGTTCTTATCAACTTCTGGTTGAGCCGCACTTCGGGTTTGATGCCTGCTTGTTTAACAGATGCCTCACGAAGAGGTCAGATGTTCCTCTCAACTTCGTGTTGAACCGGCCTTCGGGTTCAATGTCTGTTTATTTAATAGATACCTGTCAGCGAGGTCAGATGTTCTTCTAAACTTCAGGTTGAGCTGGCCTTCAGTTTCGATGCCTGTTTCTTTAACAAATGCTTGACAGCGAAGTCACAAGTTCTTTTCAACTCCGGGTTGAGCCGGCCTTCGGGTTCGATGCCTGTTTGTTTAACAGATGCCTGACGGTGAGGTCAAATGTTCCTCTCAACTTGGTGTTGCGTCGGCCTTCGAGTTCGACGCCTGTTTATTTAATATATGCCTGACGGCTAGGTCTAATGTTCTTATCAACGTCTGGTTGAGCCTCCCTTGGGGTTCGATGCCTGCTTATTTAACAGATGCCTCACATCGAGGTCAGATGTTCCTCTCAACTTCGTGTTGAGCCGGCCTTCGGGCTCAATGCTTGTTTGTTTAACAGATACCTGACGGCGAGGTCATATGTTCTTCTCAACCTCAGGTTGAGCCGGCCTTCGGGTTCGATGCCTGTTTGTTTAAAAGATGCCTGACGGCGAGGTGAGATGTTCTTCTCAACTTCGGGTTGAGCCGGACTTCGGGTTCGATGCTTGTTTTTTTAACAGATACCTGACGGCGAGGTCAGATGTTCTTCACATATTCTGGTTGAGCCGGCCTTCGGGTTCGTTGCCTGTTTCTTTAACAGATACTTGACGGCGAGGTCAGATGTTCTTCTCAACTTCAGTTTGAGCCGGCCTTCGGGTTCGATGCCTGTTTGTTTAACAGATGCCTGACAGTGAGGTCACATGTTCTTCTCAACTTAGGGTTGAGCCGGCCTTCGGGTTTGATGCTTGTTTGTTTAACAGATACATGACGGCGAGGTCAGATGTTCTTCTAAATTTCTGGTTGATCCGCTTTCGGTTTTGATACCTGTTTGTTTAACAGATGCCTGACGGCGAGGTCAAATGTTCCTCTCAACTTGGTGTTGAGCTGGACTTCGGGTTCGATGCCTGTTTGTTTAATAGATGCCTGAAGGCAAGGTATGATGTTCTTATCAACTTCTGGTTGAGCCGCACTTCGGGTTTGATGCCTGCTTGTTTAACAGATGCCTCACGAAGAGGTCAGATGTACCTCTCAACTTCATGTTGAACCGGCCTTCGGTTTCAATGTCTGTTTATTTAACAGATACCTATCAGCGAGGTCAGATGTTTTTTTTAACTTCAGGTTGAGCCGGCCTTCGGTTTCGATGCCTGTTTCTTTAACAAATGCTTGACAGCGAAGTCACAAGTTCTTTTCAACTCCGGGTTGAGCCGGCCTTCGGGTTCGATGCCTGTTTGTTTAACAGATGCCTGACGGTGAGGTCAAATGTTCCTCTCAACTTGGTGTTGCGCTGGTCTTCATGTTCGACGCCTGTTTATTTACTATATGCCTGGCGGCAAGGTCTGATGTTCTTATCAACGTCTGGTTGAGCCGCCCTTCGGGTTCGATGCCTGCTTGTTTAACAGATGCCTCACGGCGAGGTTAGATGTTCCTCTCAACTTCGTGTTGAGCCGGCCTTCGGGTTCAATGCATGTTTGTCTAACAGATACCTGACTGCAAGGTCAGATGTTCTTCTCAACTTCAAGTTGAGTCGGCCTTCGGGTTCGATGCTTGTTTGTTTAACAGATGCCTGATAGTGAGGTCACATGTTCTTCTCAACTTAGGGTTGAGCCGGCCTTCGGGTTTGATGCTTGTTTGTTTAACAGATACATGACGGCGAGTCAGATGTTCTTCTCAACTTCCGGTTGAGCCGCCTTCAAATTCGATGCCTGTTTGTTTAACAGATGCCTGACGGCGAGGTCAAATGTTCCTATCAACTTGGTGTTGAGCCGGACTTCCGGTTCGATGCCTGTTTGTTTAATAGATGTCTGAAGGCAAGGTCTGATGTTCTTATCAACTTCTTGTTGAGCTGCCCTTCGGGTTTGATGCCTGCTTGTTTAACAGATGCCTCACGATGAGGTCAGATGTTCCTCTCAACTTATTGTTGAGCCGGCCTTCGGGTTCAATGCCTGTTTATTTAACATATACCTGACGGCGAGGTTAGATGCTCTTCTCAACTTCAGGTTGAGCCGGCCTTTTGTTTCGATGCCTGTTTGTTTAACAGATGCCTAACAGCGAGGTCACATGTTCTTCTCAAATTCGGGTTGAGCCGACCTTCAGGTTCGATGCCTGTTTGTTTAACAGATGCTTGACGGTGAGGTCAAATGTTCCTCTCAACTTGGTGTTGCATCGGCCTTTGAGTTCGACGCCTGTTTATTTAATATATGCCTGACGGCTAGGTCTAATGTTCTTATCAACGTCTGGTTGAGCCTCGCTTGGGGTTCGATGCATGCTTGTTTAACAGATGCCTCACATCGAGGTCAGATGTTCCTCTCAACTTCGTGTTGAGCCGTCCTTCGGGCTCAATGCTTGTTTGTTTAACATATAACTGACGGCGAGGTCATATGTTCTTCTCAACCTCAGGTTGAGCCGGCCTTCGGGTTCGATGCCTGTTTGTTTAACAGATGCCTGACGGCGAGGTGAGATGTTCTTCTCAACTTCGGGTTGAGCCGGCCTTCGGGTTCGATGCCTGTTTTTTTAACAGATACCTGACGGCGAGGTCAGATGTTCTTCACATCTTCTGGTTGAGCCGGCCTTCGGGTTCGATGCCTGTTTTTTTAATAGATACCTGACGGCGAGGTCAGATGTTCTTCTCAACTTCAGTTTGAGCCGGCCTTCGGGTTTGATGCCTGTTTGTTTAACAGATGCCTGACAACGAGGTCACATGTTCTTCTCAACTTCAGGTTGAGCCGGCCTTCGGGTTCGATGCCTGTTAGTTTAACAAATACATGACGGCGTGGTCAGATGTTCTTCTCAACTTCCGGATGAGCCACTTTTGGTTTCGATGCCTGTTTGTTTTATAGATGCCTGACGGCGAGGTCAAATGTTCCTCTCAACTTCGTGTTGAGCCGGCCTTCGGGTTCGATGCGTGTTTGTTTAATAGTTGCCTGACGGCAAGGTCTGATGTTCTTATCAACTTCAGGTTGAGCTGGCCTTCGGGTTCGATGCATGTTTGTTTAACAGATGCCTGACAGTAAGGTCACATGTTCTTCTCAACTTAGGGTTGAGCCGGCCTTCGGGTTTGATGCTTGTTTGTTTAACAGATACATGACGGCGAGGTCAGATGTTCTTCTCAACTTCTGGTTGATCCGCTTACGGTTTTGATACCTGTTTGTTTAACAGATGCCTGACGGCGAGGTCAAATGTTCCTCTCAACTTGGTGTTGAGCTGGCCTTCGGGTTTGATGCCTGTTTGTTTAATAGATGCCTGACGGCAAGGTCTAATGTTCTTATCATCTTCTGGTTGAGCCGCCTTTCGGGTTCGATGCCTGCTTGTTTAACAGATGCCTCACGGTGATGTGAGATGTTCCTCTCAACTTCGTGTTGAGCCGGCCGTCGGGTTCAATGTCTGTTTGTTTAACAGATAGCTGACGTCGTGGTCAGATGTTCTTCTCAACTATAGCTTGAGCCGACCTTCGGGTTCGATACCTGTTTGTTTAACAGATACCTGACGGCGAGGTCAGATGTTCTTCTTAACTTCGGGTTGAGCCGGCCTTCGGGTTCGATTCCTGTTTGTTTAACAGATACCTGACAGCGAGGTAAGATGTTCTTCTCAACTTCCGGTTGAGCCGCCTTCAAATTCGATGCCTCTTTGTTTAACAGATGCCTGACGGCGAGGTCAAATGTTCCTCTCAACTTGGTGTTGAGCCGGACTTCGGGTTCGATGCCTGTTTGTTTAATAGATGCCTGAAGGCAAGGTCTGATGTTCTTATAAACTTCTGGTTGAGCCGCCCTTCGGGTTTGATGCCTGCTTGTTTAACAGATGCCTCACGAAGAGGTCAGATGCTCCTCTCAACTTCGTGTTGAACCGGCCTTCAGGTTCAATGTCTGTTTATCTAACAGATACCTGTCAGCGAGGTCAAATGTTCTTCTCAACTTCAGGTTGAGCCGGCCTTCGGCTTCGATGCCTGTTTCTTTAACAAATGCCTGACAGCGAAGTCACAAGTTCTTTTCAACTTCGGATTGAGCCGGCCTTCGGGTTCGATGCCTGTTTGTTTAACAGATGCCTGACGGTGAGGTCAAATGTTGCTCTCAACTTGGTGTTGCGCCGACCTTCATGTTCGACGCCTATTTATTTAATATATGCCTGACGGCAAGGACTGATGTTCTTATCAACGTCTGGTTGAGCCGCCCTTCGGGTTCGATGCCTGCTTGTTTAACAGATGCCTCATAGCGAGGTCAGATGTTCCTCTCAACTTCGTGTTGATCCGGCCTTCGGGCTCAATGCCTGTTTGTTTAATAGATACCTGACGGCAAGGTCATATGTTCTTCTCAACATCAGGTTGAGCCGGCCTTCGGGTTCGATGCTTGTTTGTTTAACAGATGCCTGACGGCGAGGTGAGATGTTCTTCTCAACTTCGGTTTGAGTCGACCTTCGGGTTCGATGCCTGTTTTTTTAACAGATACCTGACGGCGAGGTCAGATGTTCTTCACATCTTCTGGTTGAGCCGACCTTCGGGTTCGATGCCTGTTTTTTTAACAGATACCTGACGGCGAGGTCAGATGTTCTTCTCAACTTCAGGTTGAGCCGGCCTTCGTGTTTGATGCCTGTTTGTTTAACAGATGCCTGATAGCGAGGTCACATGTTCTTCTCAACTTCGGGTTGAGCCGACCTTCGGGTTCGATGCCTGTTTGTTTAACAGATACATGACGGCATGGTCAGATGCTCAACTCAACTTCCGATTGAGCCGCTTTTGGTTTCGATTCCTGTTTGTTTAACAAATGTCTGACGGCGAGGTCAAATGTTCCTCTCAACTTGGTGTTGAGCCGGCCTTCGGGTTCGATGCTTGTTTGTTTAATAGATGCCTGACGGCAAGGTCTAATGTTCTTATCAACTTCTGGTTGAGCCGCCCTTCGGGTTCGAGGCCTGCTTGTTTAACAGATGCCTCACGGCGAGGTCAATTGTTCCTCTCAACTTCGTGTTGAGCCGGACTTCGAGTTCAATGTCTGTTTGTTTAACAGATAGCTGACGGCGTGGTCAGATGTTCTTCTGAACTTCAGGTTAACCGGGCCTTTGGGTTCAATGCTTGTTTGTTTAACAGATGCTTGACAGCGAGGTCAGATGATCTTCTCAACATTGCATTGAGCCGGCCTTCGGGTTCGATGCCTGTTTGTTTAACAGATACATGACGGCATGGTCAGATCTTCTTCTCAACTTCCGGTTGAGCCGCTTTTGGTTTCGATGCTTGTTTGTTTAACAGATGTCTGACGGCGACGTCAAATGTTCCTCTCAACTTGGTGTTGAGCCGCCCTTCGGGTTCGATGCCTGTTTGTTTAATAGATGCATGACAACAAGGTCTAATGTTCTTATCAACTTCTGGTTGAGCCGCCCTTCGGGTTCGACGCCTGCTTGTTTAACAGATGCCTCACGGCGAGGTCAAATGTTCCTCTCAACTTCGTGTTGAGCCGGACATCGAGTTCAATGTCTGTTTGTTTAACAGATACCTGACGGCGTGGTCAGATGTTCTTCTCAACTTCAGGTTGAGCCGGCCTTCGGGTTCAATGCCTGTTTGTTTAACAGATGCTTGACAGCAAGGTCAGATGATCTTCTCGACTTCGGGTTGAGCCGGCCATCGGGTTCGATGCTTGTTTGTTTAACAGATACCTGACGACGAGGTCAGATGTTCTTCTCAACTTCTGGTTGAGCCGCCTTCAGTTTCGATGCCTGTTTTTTTAACATATGCCTGACGGCAAGGTCTGATGTTCTTATCAACTTCTGGTTGAGCCGCCCTTCGGGTTCGATGCCTGCTTATTTAAAAGATGCCTCAAGGCGAGGTCAAATGTTCCTCTCAACTTCGTGTTGAGCCGGCCTTCAGGTTCAATGCCTGTTTGTCTAACAAATACATGACGGTTAGGTCAGATCTTCTTCTCAACTTCCGGTTGAGCCGCTTTTGGTTTCGATGCTTGTTTTTTTAACAGATGTCTGACGGCGACGTCAAATGTTCCTCTCAACTTGGTGTTGAGCCGCCCTTCGGGTTCGATGCCTGTTTGTTTAATAGATGCATGACAACAAGGTCTAATGTTCTTATCAACTTCTGGTTGAGCCGCCCTTCGGGTTCGATGCCTGCTTGTTTAACAGATGCCTCACGGCGAGGTCAAATGTTCCTCTCAACTTCGTGTTGAGCCGGACTTCGAGTTCAATGTCTGTTTGTTTAACAGATACCTGACGGCGTGGTCAGATGTTCTTCTCAACTTCAGGTTGAGCCGGCCTTCGGGTTCAATGCCTGTTTGTTTAACAGATGCTTGACAGCGAGGTCAGATGATCTTCTCAACTTCGGGTTGAGCCGGCCATCGGGTTCGATGCTTGTTTGTTTAACAGATACCTGACAACGAGGTCAGATGTTCTTCTCAACTTCTGGTTGAGCCGCCTTCAGTTTCGATGCCTGTTTTTTTAACATATGCCTGACGGTAAGGTCTGATGTTCTTATCAACTTCTGGTTGAGCCGCCCTTCGGGTTCGATGCCTGCTTGTTTAAAAGATGCCTCAAGGCGAGGTCAGATGTTCCTCTAAACTTCGTGTTGAGCCGGCCTTCAGGTTCAATGCCTGTTTATCTAACAAATACCTGACGGTTAGGTCAGATGTTCTTCTCAAATTTAGGTTGAGCCAGCCTTCAGGTTCGAGCTTGTTTGTTTAACAGATGCCTGACAGTGAGGTCACATGTTCTTCTCAACTTCGGGTTGAGCCGGCCTTCAGGTTCGATGCCTGTTTGTTTAACAGATGCCTGACGGTGAGGTCAAATGTTCCTATCAACTTGGTGTTGAGCCGGCCTTCAGGTTCGAAGCCTGTTTGTTTAATATATGCCTGACGGCAAGATCTGCTGTTCTTATCAAAGTCTGGTTGAGCCGCCCTTCGGGTTCAATGCCTTCTTGTTTAACAGATGCCTCACGAAGAGGTCAGATGTTCCTCTCAATTTCGTGTTGAGCCGCCCTTCGGGTTCAATGCCTGTTTGTTTAACAGATACCAGACGGCGAGGTCAGATGTCCTTCTCAACTTCAGGTTGAGTCGGCCTCCGGGTTCAATGCCTGTTTGTTTAACAGATGCCTGACAGCGAGGTCACATGTTCTTCTCAACTTCTGGTTAAGTCGGCCTTCGGGTTGGATGCCTGTTTGTTTAACAGATACCTGATGGCAGCGTTAGATGTTCTTCTCAACTTCCGGTTGAGCCTCTTTCGATTTCGATGCCTGTTCTTTTAACAGATGCCTGACGGCGAGGTCAAATGTTCCTCTCAACTTGATGTTTTGTCGGCCTTCGGGTTCGATGCCTGTTTGTTTAATAGATACCTGACGGCAAGGTCTAATGTTCTTATCAACTTCTGGTTGAGCCGTGCTTTGGGTTTTATGCATGCTTGTTTAACAGATGCATCACGGCGAGATCAGATGTTACTCTCAACTTGGTGTTGAGCTGACCATCAAGTTCAATGTCTGTTTGTTTAACAGATACCGGACGGCGTGGTCAAATATTCTTCTCAACTTCAGGTTGAGCCGGCCTTCGGGTTCGATGCCTGTTTGTTTACAGATGCTTGACAGCGACGTTAGATGCTCTTCTCAACTTCGGGTTGAGGCGGCCTTCGGGTTCGATGCCTGTTTGTTTAACAGATGCCTGATGGTGAGGTCAATTATTCCTCTCAACTTGGTGTTGTGCCGACCTTCGGGTTCGACGCCTGTTTATTTAATATATGTCTGACGGCAAGGTCTGATGTTCTTATCAACGTCTGGTTGAGCCTCCCTTCAGGTTCGATGCCTACTTGTTAAACAGATGCCTCACAGTGAGGTCAGATGTTGCTCTCAGCTTCGTGTTGAGCCGGCCTTCGAGCTCAATGTCTGTTTGTTTAACAGATACCTGACGGCGAGGTCAAATGTTCTTCTCAACTTCAGGTTGAGCCGGCCTTCGGGTTCGATGCCTGTTTGTTTAACAGATGCCTGACGGCGAGGTCAGATGTTCTTCACATCTTCTGGTTGAGCCGGCCTTCGGTTTCGATGCCTATTTTTTTAACAGATACCTGAAGGCGAGGTCAGATGGTCTTCTCAACTTCAGGTTGTGCCGACCTTCGGGTTTGATGCCTGTTTGTTTAACAAATGCCTGATAGCGAGGTCACATGTTCTTCTCAACTTCGGGTTTAGCCGACCTTTGGGTTCGATGCCTGTTTGTTTAACAGATACATGACGGCATGGTCAGATGTTCTTCTCAAATTCCGGTTGAGCCGCTTTTGGTTTCGATGCCTGTTTGTTTAATATATGTCTGACGGCGAGGTCAAATGTTCCTCTCAACTTGGTGTTGAGCCGGCCTTCGGGTTCGATGCCTGTTTGTTTAATAGATGCCTGACGGCAAGGTCTAATGTTCTTATAAACTTTTGGTTGAGCCGCCCTTCGGGTTCGATGCCTGCTTATTTAACAGATGCCTCACGGCGAGGTCAAATGTTCCTCTCAACTTCGTGTCGAGCCGGACTTCGAGTTCAATGTCTGTTTGTTTAAAGATACCTGACGGCATGGTCAGATGTTCTTCTCAACTTCAAGTTGAGCCGACCTTCGGGTTCAATGCCTGTTTTGTTTAACAGATGCTTGACAACAAGGTCAGATGTTCTTCTCAACTTCGGGTTGAGCCGGCCTTCGGGTTCGATGCCTGTTTGTTTAACCGATACCTGACGGCGAGGTCAGATGTTCTTCTAAACTTCCGGTTGAGTCGCCTTCAGTTTCGTGCCTGTTTTTTTAACAGATGCCTGACGGCAAGGTCTGATGTTCTTATCAACTTCTGGTTGAGCCGCCCTTCGGGTTCGATGCCTGCTTGTTTAACAGATGCCTCAAGGCGAGGTCAGATGTTCCTCTCAACTTCGTGTTGAGCCGGCCTTCGGGTTCAATGCCTGTGTGTCTAACAGATACCTGACGGTTAGGTCAGATGTTCTTCTCGACGTCAGGTTGAGCCGGCCTTCGGGTTCGAGCTTGTTTGTTTAACAGATGCCTGACAGCGAGGTCACATGTTCTTCTCAACTTCGGGTTGAGCCGGCCTTAATGTTCAATGCCTCTTTGTTTAACAGATGCCTGACGGTGAGGTCAAATGTTCCTCTCAACTTGGTGTTGAGCCGGCCTTCAGGTTCGATGCCTGTTTGTTTAATACATGCCTGACGGCAAGGTCTGATGTTTTTATCAAAGTCTGGTTGAGCCGTGTTGCACCCCAAAATTTGCCCAACATTTCTTTACCTAGCTTATGTTTCATTTCATTCACATTAGCATTATCATTTGCATTTCATTGACATGTATGCAGGAGATAAAGAGGTATGAGTACCAATCAAGAGCTACACAAGACCTTGAAGCTAGCTAAGAAGCTTATTCAAGTGTTCAAGGGTTGATATCCTTGTTAGAGAAGTTAAAAGATCCTCAAAGAGAGGGGTTGAAACCAAGAGGGAGTGTCTCCTAACTTGAGAGTTGTGGGAAGTCCTCAGATGATTCTGAGGCCATGAGGTTTGACTTGAGGTCTTGAGAGAGCTCATGAGAAGTGTTGAAGATCACTTTGAGGCCTAGACAGGTCATTGTGCAAGATTAAGAAGGCTCAGCCATAAGTGGTGCAATTAGGGTTTGACTGGGTCAATCCTAAGTCAACTGAAGACTTGGAGGAAGTTGAGACCTAATCCAAGAGCCATGTGATCATGGGTTGTTGCATTGAGATGCTATAAGGATGATTCCAAGGTTAACTCATCATGATTGAAGAGTTTGAGAAGTTTCAAGCTAGGGTTTCTAAGGCTTGACAGTGTAAAATCCCCTAGTTTGACCCCTATCTTCAAGGCATTTTAGCTCAAGATGTGATTGTTATCTCATATTACCCCCAACATGAATGTTGTAGAGCTTGATCTTAGCTTTAATTTGAGTAATATAAGTCCTTGATAGGATTTGTAGAACTCAAGTTATGACTTTGACAAGTTATAGGTCATCTAAGGTCTGTGGATTTGGGAGCTTGAAATTTACCCAACTTGCATGAAACTTTTTCCCTAGAAGGATGATTCCTATGAACTCTTGGTCAACATGAATGTTGTTCATTATCCTCTTAGCTTTCTAGAGAGTACTAGAAGTCCTTGATAGGATTTGTAGAACTCAAGTTATGGCTTTGACAAGTCAAGGGCATTTTGGTCATTTGGAGATTATAGGTCATTTCAAGCATAAGGCCATAACTCCTATTTCCAAACTTCAAATGGGAAAATGTTCAACATCAAAATTGTTCAAAATGATGTTTTAAGGCTAGTAAATAGCTCATGAGTTGTTGGAAGTGCTTGTATCTCAAATTTGCAAAAATGACCTAAAATAAGGGTATAAGTTAAATAAATCAAAGATGGAAATTGATACTTTTGATCTACACATCCAAACCAAGGCATGTAATATATCATTTTGACTCTAAAAAGCATTTTAAGAACATTGGTTTAGCCACAATTTTGATTTGAAGTTCAATTTGTGGACTTGCTTTGAAAAGTAGTTACTTACATCGTAAGTAACATTTGCAAAACCTAGAATCAAGGCATAAACAAGGCCCCTTGCAAGCCAAACACTTCCAAAATGTCACTAGGGGAGAAATTGGAAGAGAATGGGATGGATTTTAAGCTGCAAACAGAACTATGCATACCATCGCATATGGTTGAAATTCTCATGACATGAGAGATTGAAACTCTCATTAGAAGGATCTAGAGGGTTCTAGATCATCCACAGATGTTCTATACATTGACTAGAAGAGGTTCAGATGAAAGGTTGGTGATGATTGAAGGAGAGAGCAGAGATTGAGATTGAGATTTCATTGCTTGCAACTGAATTCGGTTTCACCAATTTCTTCACTTTCCATCCATTTTCTTGGTTGCAACCTCTTCCATGGATGCTAGGGATTGATTCCAGATCATAATCAAGAGGAATTCGTGGTTGATTGGTGTTCTTGAGCTCAGATTTTTCCACCTGCAACTCACCATCGGGTTTCAAGTTTCAGGAGCAAGGGAATGATCCATTGATCGTGTCTGGAAGGTTGGAGAGCTTGATTTGAAGATTTAGTGCATTTGTTCATCAAGAATTGACAGGTATGTAAACTTCTTCCGCCAGCATAAATTAGGTAGAATCAATACGAATTAGGATGTTAGATGCATTGTAGAACGGTGTAGGAAGGTTTTTAGATAGCTAGTTTGAGAATTAGTGACCAATTGAGGATGTTACAATTTTCAGTTGAGAATTGGTTATGGCGAGTCTTGAGGTTTCAGAGAGAATAAAGGGCATGAATGAATTCGTGAGGAAATTTGGGACAAGTTTCATGTACAGACCACTTGCAATGGAGGATCCTAGAGAGAGTTAGGGTTGGGGACGATGACCGGAGTACCACCGGTGGTGGCCGGAGCTGCGCGCGAGGTTCAGAGATTCAAAAGGTTGAAGATGACTTTAGAGCCATTGGATGGGGCTGAGACCTTTGACTACAGGAGTGATCCAACGGCCATGTTTTAATTTCAGTTTGTGAAGGATCTGAGTTAATGAAACGTATCGTTTCATTTAGTTGCTGATGCTGGGCTTAGTGAATGGATTGATATCAGCACCCCCCTCATGGCCCAATCTCCCAAATGAACTGATTGTCATTGCTATCTGCACCACGCGCTTGATTATTTTTCTTTTGATTTTCTTTATTTTTTTCATTTTTATTCATGGTTCATGATTAAATCATATAAAATTGAAAAATGATCCAATTAACCCCAGTCTTTTTGCATTATATTCATGATTGAATCTAGTAGTTTTTAGAGAAAAAATATTTTTATTTCATGCATTTTCAGATTTTAGGGGAATTTTCACATTTTAATTGACATTAAAATAGTTATGTTGATACTTGATTTTGTGGAATTTTGTGTGATCATGTGGTGATGATTTTGATCTTGATTTTTTGTGAGTTGTTAGCATAGATACGCATGCTCCCCATAGAATTTTCTCACATTTTTGTGATGAAAATAAGTGGTAGTTTAGGTTGAAACCTTTAGAAGCTCCATTTTTAGGGTTTTTGGTTGATACCTTTGGATTTAGGACTTAATTTTAGGACTTAATAGGTGATTTAGTCCCTGGTTTTTGTATGACGAATTCTTAATTGAATTAGGATCCATTAGGAATTTTTGTAGAAATTTATAAGATAGTTTGCTATTTTTGATTGATTTTAGTTTAGGTGCTAGTTTTAGATGATTCTAAGGCACTAACTCAACTAGATTAGCATCTTTAGGTCCCTTAGATTAGGGTTGTGCTTTGATTATTCTTGGATGAGGATGAAGACAAGTTGAAGATGCATTGGATTGCTTGAAGAGGCTTGGATTTGAAGATCAGCCCTTCTTGTGGTGTAGTTTTGATTAGGTTAAGATTAGGGTTTTGTAGGCAGAGCTTCTAGATAGTTCTCTTCCTTCATAAACATGGAATATGTTGATCAATTCCATTCTTCCCTATGATGTAAGGTACCTTGTAAAGGCCTCATCCCTCCTTTGGTAGGATGTATGGTTCTTTGCAAATTGGTAGAACCTTTGAGGGTCCCTTTCTCTGATGACAGGATGCTCAGTGGTGACCTTTGGTCTTCACTCTGCTACCAAGCATCCCAACTTTACTCTTGATAGATGAATCTTTCTCCCTTGTTAGAGGATGGAGTTCCTTGCTTGAATAAGATTGAAGGATGAAGTTGACACTTCCATGTGATTGAAGATTACTCTGAAAAGCTGAAGCTTGTAGATGAAGAAGACAAAGTTGATACTAGTGAAGCAAAGGGAGCTGAAGCAAGAAGAACAAGTTGATACTTATGAAGAGGATTCAATTGAGATTGAGTGAAGAGCTGAGGCTTGAAGATTGAAGGATAAGTTGACACTTACATAGATGCATTGAGAGCCTAAAGGAATCAAGTTGATACTTGCAGTTAGGAGTGAAGCCTGAAGGTGGGATTGACTGAAAAGCTGAGGCTTGGAGAAGAGAGAAAAAGTTGATACTTGTGTTTGATGTGTCAGATCCCTGGAGAAGCAAGTTGATACTTGTCATGAAGGATGGTAGCCCTGAAGAGCTGCTGAAGATTGATGACTGGACTGCTGTTAAGTTGGCTTAGTTGTAAGAGGGGTTGATCTGCTCTCTTTTCTTGTCTGTTTTCTTCTCTGTAGTGGTGTGGCTTGTTTGCTTTGCTTGATGCATTAGAATAAGTTCATATTTAGACTGATGTAATCTAGGAGCATGATTGCACTAGAGGTTGGGTTGCTCCCTCTGCTTGTATTTTACTGTATGGCTTTGCTTGCGGGTATTCGGTAGAGCCCATCTCCCTTGCCTATGTGGTTTGTGTGTGCTTGATAGCATGTTACTTCCTCTGTATGATTGCAGTTACTTCTATTTTGCTTGATAGCTTGCTATTTCTTCTGTATGATGGCAGTTA
Source organism: Lathyrus sativus (assembly GCA_963859935.3). Lineage (NCBI taxonomy): Eukaryota > Viridiplantae > Streptophyta > Magnoliopsida > Fabales > Fabaceae > Lathyrus > Lathyrus sativus. The sequence goes on along the minus strand of CAWUDS030000945.1, from coordinate 3,119 downwards.
TTCATATCTGGCTTGAGGTTGAGATGAGCTTGTGGAGGCTGATGCCCCGCACACATTTCCTCCCTCACTTGCACTGCATGCATTTTACAGTTGTTTACTGTTTACTGTTTAAGCTTATGCTTTATATGTGTCTGTTTACCATTGACATGATCCCTTAGGAATCTCACTTCCTTTGATAAGGAAGTGATGATTAAAACTTTAGGTTGAAACCTATGCATGATAACTTCTAGGAGTTCCCTGTTTCAAACCTCAACCATAGGATGAATCCTTGGCATGACAACATTAGGACTTGATAGTCTCCCATTAGTTGTCCCTCTCTTTTCTCATCTCAAAACAGCTTAAGATACAATAATCATGAATGATTTCTTTTGTACGTTACGAGCCTTAAGTTATCTGAGAAAGGATTGTTGGAGAGTTTCTTTTCAACAGTCTGGATGTTTAGTAAGGTACCCTTTGGGTGACATGCGATACATTCACTCTCAGGTCATAGTCTTTAGTGCGATTGAAATTGCAAACAACCATAAAAAACAGTTCTTTCGTAAAAGACAGAAAACAAACTTCAAACCTTTTTGCACCGTGGTCCCTTAATTCAAAGGAAGCTTTTCTGAAGAAAAGAGTGTCGTTAACTCCTAGTTCTACCGCAAACAGGCTTTGTCTCTAACAGCTGGAACTATTTGTTAACCCTACTCGATAAAACAGATGAATCTGAATCCCCGTAATCCGTATTATCCCGAACTACGTAAGCTCTGATCTCTCATGCATGTTGAGAGTACGTAGGCACAATACTGACGTATTGGCGAGCCACCTTCCCCGTAACCCGTAGTTAGTCGAACTACGTTGACTCTGATTTCTCATTCTCTGATGAGAATACGTAGGCATAAAGTGCGACGCTTTGCCGAGTCATTTTTCTTTTCTTTTCAGACCATCCTTGATAGGTAGATAGATAAAACCAACTCGTCCAGTTAACACAACAAGCGTGGATCCCGTCGAGTACGACGGACGTGAGGGGTGCTAATACCTTCACCTTGCGTAACCGACTCCCGAACCCAGACAATGGTTGCGATGACCTTGTCTTATACCTTTTTCGTCAGGTTTTTCCGATCATTTCCTTTCCTGTTCCGAGGGATAAATAACGAAAGGTGGCGACTCTTCTGTCTTGCCGGCACCTTATTTTCGCGGAAGCGACAGCTAGCGACTCTGCTGGGGACTTTATAGTTTCCTAGGATCCAAAGTCCCGAATGCGAGTCAGTTTGGGGATCCGACGTCCCCTGCGAGAGTCAATCCTAGCGCTTGTATGATTACTTGTTGGGTTGTGTTTATTTATCGCATTTTTATTTCCCGCACGTTATTTTTAGTATGATATGATTATCTGTGCTGTTGTGGGAGGGGCATTCTGATGAGTGAGAAGCCAGACCCAGGCTTGAGTGAACCTAGCATTAGTTGTGGAAATTAGTGGGCGCGTGCTTGCTTGGCAGGCACTAGTGTCTCATGAAATCCACGCTCAGACGAGGTTCTCCCGGCTGACTTCTTTTTCAACCCTTTGGGTTGAGGGGGTTGTTGGTTTAGAGGATTGTCGACTCTAGGGACCGATCATTTGGGATTCAGCCGAGTGAGGCCGCTTCATGAGCTGGTGATGCCACACCTTCTGGGTATCGTATCGCCCCTCTTGAATGTCTGTGACGCTGATGACCGCATAGGATGCCGAACTTGTGTCAGTTTAGGTCCATACCTGTGAGCAGGGTCGAGTTTGTTGCAGGAAACCTTAACCTTTAGACTTCCTGGTTTTCTTGATAGTGGATCAGTTTTGTTGGTACCGGAGGTTCTCATCATCAGATATACGATTGTTCTTGACAGAGCAGAGTTTTGGTCCTGTATCGGAGGTCCTTATTATCATATGTGCGTTTGTTCTTGACAGAGCAGAGTTTTGGTCCTGTATCAGAGGTCCTGTATCAGATGTTTGTTCTTGACAGAGCAGATTTATGGTCCTATTAGTATTTGTTCTTGACAGAGCAGATTTATGGTCCTATTAGTATTTGTTCTTGACAGAGCAGATTTATGGTCCTATTAGTGTTTGTTCTTGACAGAGCAGATTTATGGTCCTATTAGTGTTTGTTCTTGACAGAGCATATTTATGGTCCTATTAGTGTTTGTTCTTGACAGAGCAAATTTATGGTCCTATGTGTGTCCTTGACAGAGCAGATTTGTGGTCCGATACCGGGGCTTTCTTATTATCAGATATAGTGGTTGTTCTTGACAGAGCAACATCATGGTTTTGTTGCTAGAGAATCTCAACAGTGCAGTCATCTTGATCTCCTGCTGCATGATTGCATTTTACATTGCTTTGCATACCCATTTGCATTTCATTAACGTGTGTCTGTGTTGCAGGTACCGTTTCCCCCCGATTCAGGATTTCCGGCCTTCTATGGTATTGTTATGGGTTTTCTGAGGAAGACCGTGGCCTACAAGCTCCCTGCCCCTGATATTGTCCAGCTGAATGGTTTGATTGCTTTAGCAGATGATTCTGTGAGAGATGAGTTCAGAAAATCTTACGGCAAATTGCTCAGTTTGGTTCGTAAACCTTATGCGTTTGAGTTGAATCGGTTGCACGCCTTACTGCAGTTCTACGATCCTCCATTGAGATGCTTTACTTTCCAGGACTTCGTTCTTGCACCCACACTAGAGGAGTATGTTGATTTGTTAGGTGTGCCTATCAAGAGTCAGATGCCCTTTGTTCATATGGATGCTGAGCCTAATCTGGCTAGTCTAGCTCCTTCACTTCATCTGGATGCCTCCGAGTTGGTATTGTCTAGTTGGAACAAGGTTCCCGGTTTCTCCTTGCAGTTCTTAGGGGGAAAGGCTCAGCAGTGCGCCAAAGACGGATGTTGGGTCGTGTTCAACGTCATTCTCGCTCTGTGCATATATGGCATCATTTTGTTCCCCAATATGCCCGACTTTGTGGACTTCGACGCCTTCCACATCTTTGCTTCAGGGAATCCAGTCCCTACCTTGATAGGAGACGTCTACCATTCCATCCACTACAAAAACGAGAACAGGAGGGGTAAGAATGTCTCGTGCTGTGTGCCCTTGCTTTATAAATGGCTTGATAGTCATCTACCCAA